>ML777293.1:1403726-1451598 GCA_009831015.1 Picea engelmannii | reverse complement strand
AACGCTGATAACTAGCTTCTGATCTGGGACATTGATGTTCTCTACAAAAGGTGGAGTAGAGTCATCAAATAAAATATGGAAGTGGCTATCATCCCAGAAATGACAACTATCCATATACCAATCATCACAATCGTCCTCAAAATCATACCAAGCATATATTTCTTGATTATATTCGTTCATGAGGCCTTGCATAAGAAATCTCTCCTGCATGTCATTCAATGAATCTTGAATACTATGAAAACTATCATTGAGACCATATGTGAGGCTGGCTGTGAGGCTATGTGTGAGGTTGTTTGTGAGGTTATGTGCAAATGCATCCAATCTGTCATCCAATTGGGCTTTGAATGATTCAAGAATTTCTTTCAAGGTTTGAGACGAAATAGCCATCTGAGCACCCTATGAAATCTTCGGTCCTGCAGCCGTCACGGAAAAACTCAAAAAATAAACCCAAGAAGTTTCGGCAGAAAATCGCGGCTTTTTCTGGAAAAACCCTAAAAAACTGCTGAATTTGAAATGCTCATAACTTCACTTCCCGGACTCCGTTTCGGCTGATTGTTTTTTTGAAATTGGGTAAAATTGTGAGAAGAACTCAGATCTGTAATTTATTTGGGAAAATTCAGCCTCCAAATGCTACAAAAATAAAAACAAATCGCGCCGTCGTCCACAGAAAAAACCCTGAAAAATTGCAGATTTTAAAACCTCAATATCTTGACCTTCCGGACTCCGTTTCGGACGATTTTTTTTTTTTAAATTGGGTGTTTTTCTGAGAGGAACTCAGATCTACAACCGGTTTCTGCAAATTTTGCACAGAAATATACTGAAAATGTCTGGAATGTCGCGGTCCTCTTTTTTCTTCTCCAAAAAAAAATCTGCAAAAATAAAAAATATTTGCCCACAACTCCGGCCAAGGAAAGTGCTCTGATACCAATTGTTAAGAACCTGAATACTGAATACAAAAGCACCACAACAGATATAGAAGAACAATATAGAAAAACACAACTTTATTATATCAAACCCTTAGGGTAGGGCAACACCATACAATGGATCCTATTATGGAAGGGATCCTCTCATGTTCACTTGCCTCTTCGAGGGGGCATCCTCCTATTGAGCTACCACTCCAAATACACTATTTCTCTTCATGTCCCATTACATTGCTTGAGCCCCTTTATATAGTGCTACCATCACCTAAGAACATTCTAGAGGAGGAATCTTCTAGAAGTAGAACCTTCTAAGAAGTCCTCTTACATTTATTATATCTAACTACCATAGTGGGCCTTATTTACTAATATAGTGGACCTAGTCCACCTTACATTGAATGACCTCCACTATTATCACTATGGGCCCTTTAGGCCCCCCCCCACTACCTCTCTAGCTACCTTACAGAAATCCTTGGGAAGATGGATCTATGATCGATTATGTAGTAGGAAACGATGCTCGAGACTAAAAGGGTGAGTGAAACAAGGAATATGAAACTCATGAATGCTTATGGCATGGTAGTTTCCATAAGGAGGGTGTGTCAAATGGAATAGTGAGCTGAATTATTTCCTGAATTAGTTCTATGGAGTAGAGAAAATGACTTCCATTTGTAGTATGAATACTAGAATAGGTGCTTGAAAGTAGAGCACCAGGTGAATAACAAGTTTACAATGGAAAAAGCTTGGATATTTTTGAACAATTTTGAATTAGACATGGTATATAATACACTGAGGACAATGCATAAATAAGCGGAGGGGATTGTAATATCCCAATGTCGAGCCTCGGTTGTAATTTTGTATTGTAAACCTCTTTGATAGGATGGTGAGCCAAGTTATTATAAGGTAGGAGGATTATGATATGATTAGGCTAGTGAGCCTAGATGTAAAGTCCAATGAACCTATTTTTTTTATATTTAGCACTCATATCATTAATATAATACATCGTTGCATGTAGATCGACCACGATAAATGAGGACAGGGGACTAAGCTCCACTAGGAAGGGAAAGGGAAGGGGCTAAGAGGCTAGGGAAGGGGGTTAATCTTGAGGTCTTATCTCCAAAGGAATATTTTAATATACTCCTAAAAGGATAATGTTTGGACATAACCTTTTATCCTAAGTTATTTTGGGAAGAGGAATGAATCCCAAGTGGAGGGGAAGTGATCTCCTGGAGAGCCATGCGTCATCCAGGATGCATGAAAATATATGTGGAGAATTTATCTATTTTGGGAAGCTTGGCCCCATTTACTCACACACTGATCATGCACAAAGACAACCTTTTTCCACCATTGTTGAACCCTCTGCCACCATGAACCTCTGTAACTATATGCTTTGGTATTTTGTTGAGCCCGTACCATTCCTTACCCTATTTTTTTTTCTACCTTCATCCGTGTCCATAACCAAGTTGTTGTTGCAGCAGAAACCTTACTGGATTGGCTTAGGAGATGGAATGAAGAGGCAGGTTGTCAGGCCTGTGGATGGAAGAAGCAGTTTTTCAGTCTTATGAGCTACTCTCTCCAGGTGAGAGTGTTTGTTGTGATTGAAGAAGAAGGTTCTTAGGCCTATGAGAAACTCTCTCCAGGTGAGAGAGGTTGTTGGGGAAGTGAGTTCTCTTGGAGGGATCCCAACAAGAGCTATAGTTCTCTGAGAATTCCTGATTTGGCCTGTTGTTGAAGCCTTGGAAGGGAAGTGGAGCAGTCAATGGACTATTGGACACTGAAGGTGTATACTTCATGGGGTGGGACAAGCATGTGGGGAATGAGAGGTTGTGAGCTGTGTGTGTCAATTGGCTCCTTGGAGGAATTCCTTCTTGTTGACTGTGCAGTTTCATGTTGTCCCTTCCTAGCCTAGGAATCCCTTTTCCTGGATGGAGTTTAGTGACACCTCGGGGGTGACCCACTGCTAAGAGTGATGATAAATGTGGCATATGGTTGGGAGGTTCGTTGAAGGTATAGACACAATAGGTGTACTTCAATTAAATGATAAGTACCATTAGTTCCCATCACATGGAAAATATCCTCAAGAAAGGCCACTCTAATATTATTGCTCAACTCCATTCTATTCAAGCCGTTGATACACCCTTTGTGCATCCTGACCTCCAAGATATCCTTTCCACACATCCAAATACTTTTTCCACCCCTCGGGGACTTCCTCCTTCTTGTGATGTTCATGATCATTCCATTCCCCTTGTTCCTAGCAGTCTTCCTCCCAATGTTCACCCTTACCGTCATCCATTTCCATGTTTGGTTACTAATGGGAACTAATTGAATCCATTTAGGGATTCCACACATGAATAATTGATCTAGAAGTGCATGTGACACCAAGCACTCCACTTGAAGAGAGGAAGGCGAGAGAGAAAACTGTGACAATAGTGGTGGAGAGTATAAAGAATCTCATAGTAGAGTGTGCTCAACTATATACAGAGACTATGGGTGTTTGGACACAACTTAGTGAGGATAAGGGGCAACAAGAGATCAATCAAAAGATACAAGGTACGCAAGAAAAGGTGAAAAAACTCAAATATGTGATAGGAACATTACCACCATCTAAGGTGGTAACTGCAATAAATGAGAACAAAAAATTGTATTCATAAATGAATCAACTCATATCGGAGTAGCACACTCACGCACAAAATATATAAGTAATTCAAGAGCAAGCATATAGAGTGAAAACGACCTTAAAAACAACTCAATAAATCATCAAAAATGCAATTGATAAAGTGTCAGGAAGATACAAACTCACGCCACTACATAAACAACTGACCAAATTTTGTAGAAGGATCTAGAGGTTAAGGAAAAGGCCGCAACATCAAGAGATACCTTTGAAAAATTCATGGAACACTAGAAGAAGACCTCAATATCTTGGGGCAAGCCACAAGTGTGTGTTGGGGGGCTTTTGGATAGGCATTTTGGTTAAGTTTTGGGATCTGTGCCAAAATAATTCATAGAACAAAAGGTAGTTAGAATATGGAACAGAGTGTGTGATGGGAGAGGACTTCGAGGAGTCAAAGCATGTGATAGAGAGACGCACAAAAGGTGGAAAATAGTTCTATACCATTGGGATTTTGGGGACCTATTTGTCCACTTTGTAATGGTATTAGCTCTATTTTGATGTATAAATATGTAAAGGGTTTTTGGGTAAATGAGTTTGAGATATGAGAAGTTCTTAGTGATTTTTGGGTAAGTGAGTTGAGCGAAGGAAGAAATCTAAGGTATGGCTGAGGAGTGAAGCTTAAATTGTAGTAGAATGACTAAGTAGGTTTGGGTAATGTTATTGTTTTATATTTTCTAGCGCAATGCACAACTATAAGAGAATTAACAATGATTAATAAAATAATTCAGTCGTTGTGGACATATCCCAAGGTGGGTGAACCACGTTAAACTTATGTGTTGTGATGTGTTTTCATGTTATGATGTTTAATGTTATTATGCAATGATGATGTATGTTTAATGTATTTCTCATATATGATGTTATAATTTCACGTATTGAAGTATCAAGTAGAATATGATGAATCTTAAGTAGTTGTTAAGTAATGGGAACTATGCACATGGGTAAATGGTAGTAAGGACATGAAGAATGCCTCACTTCCCTCATCACTGCAGAGCCCTAGTTCCTGTAACCCCTCTAGATACCTCAGGTGAGAATTAACTTACTATATAGGTGATTTCGAAAGGGACAATTTCTAATGGTTTTGTTGGTATGTGAATGATTAACCCCGGTTTTACTCATTGCGCACCAACAAGGTTTTTGTTGGACACGCTCCAGAAAAAACTTGGGTATTAAAACACCTAGTGTTATGAAGGTCATTGCGCACAAATGCATGTAGTGAAGAAACAACATTACATAAATAAGATCCAACAAGCATATAAAATAAAATCTCATATCACCCCACTTCCTAATCACCCATGTTGCAAATGCAATACACAAATTACAAATATAAAAGGGTAAACACTAAAGAAAAATCATAAGGAAGCTCAAAGCACTACTATTACTATGGGAAGTAAAAGTAAACCTATCAGGGATATGGATGCTTCCTGGAAGTGGGGCCATGCTTGTCTGATATTATGGCAACATTTTGGGGGCTATGGGAATTCAATGGTAGCAAAGCAATGCCAGGAAAAGAGAGACGATTAACACACTTCAGTCTAGAAATATTCAATGATTCTCCATTGTGATGTCTCATTCTTATAATATATATATTTATGAATTAAAACAATGAATAAATCCTTTATTTCTCACTATAATTATTCAAGAGATTATATGGTCCAGTTCACCTTACTGGCCAACAATATAGCTAGATGATGTGGGATCCATAGTGCAGGTACTATTGAAAAAGATCACGATCCAAAAGGTACAAAGAATTTTTATCTAATGGGACATATAGAATCATAGATAACTAGTTCTTCCTAGTAATTCACCATCTTTTGTGCCCCCACAACAACCCACTCAAATCTCTAGCTCAAGAGATTTATAGTGGGTTTCCCCCATTTCTAAAATTTTTGCAAGGTATTATATCATTATTGTATGGATTGGATGTTGACATAGGAATTTGATACTTTTTCTAATACATTCTGGATCAAGACCTTATTTGTTGTAATACACCTATAAGATTCCAAATTCTTCATCTTATTTTCTTCATTGATTGGTTTATCCTCATCTGAAATGATCAATTTCATGACCCCACTCAACCACATAAATTTTTCTCACTGATCGAACATCCCTAGACACCGTCCAATCGATTGTTCAACATTAATATTTGATTCAATATGAAATAATAACATGCTCTCATAAATATTCCAACATGACCTTTCTGATATTCATATCGAAAAGAGTTATGTTGAGATTAACCTTGTCAGAACACCTTTTTGTGTTGATACATTATAACCTCGATGAGACTACTATGATAACATTTCAATTCGACAACATACATTTATGAGACATTCTTTAGTGTAAAATTTGAATGATGTGTCATTAAATTATTGGTTGGGGAAAGACATCCAAGTGATACAAGTCCAATATTCATGTAACCTCCCTATAATGTCGATTTTGATATGTGGCAAACATTGATTGGCCTCAAGATCAGTTAATTGAAAGTCACGTACTTATCGAAGGCACTATCTGTCCAAATAGCCCATTTAGTGAGAAGATAATATTCCTCGATACTTTCTTTCATAGGTGTAAAATGGAGAAATTGTTTGACTCCGGTGATGGGTCACTTCGATGAGAATGGTATGATAATTCTCAAGTGATTGCATAACTACATCCTCACAATTATACCCTTGACACACTAATCAATGCATGGAAGATAATATTCCTCGATTCCTTTTCGTTGGAGTGCAACATGCCCCCTAGACTACCCCTCCTTCGATAATAATAAATTCAATAACTTTATTAAGAGTTTTGAGTCTGATTTCCAAATTTTGTGACTCTGACATTCATATTTGGGTGATCTATACCTTTGAATTACATTAATGGATAAGTGATGTTTTTTTGTGAATTAGTTCTTGTCCACAGATGATCTGGGATCTTTTCGTCAGGTGACTTATTAAAGAACCGTGTTAAATGAGCATAAACAAAAGTACACCATAAAGAAGGAAAAACTCAAAAGGAAATAGACATAATCATGCAATATGAACAAAAAGAACTTGATAACAGAGTTCATCCCTGGTGGACTACGTCTTCGAGTCCTTCTCTCAAATGGGTAGGTCTTTTTACTAACTCCACAAAAGAATTGGACAAAATACATAAGTATACCTCATTCTGGAGTTAAGCGACAAAATATTTGCTCAGATTAGAAAACTAACACCAACACTACATTCGTGGCATCGTTTTAACTAAAAATTACTGTCTCCATGCCTTGATCCGAGTCAGACACTTTTTGGATCAAGAGGCACCCTTGCCTCGGTTTGCATGCCATTGCTCCTATAATAAATGACTGAAAATATCGAACTACGTGAAAAAATATTGAAAATCATGCCCAAGTCTATACAAATTTGTATGGGCATGCTTGGCCTCACCTCTCGTTCTCTTGTGTGTCTCGAACTCTGGCGATACCCCCCTTTTATACTAAAAATTGGCGGCTGAGTAATAATTGACACGGTTGGTGCATTGGTTGTGGAGGCTATTTTAAGGCGTAGGCTGTGGGAAGGTTCCACGGTTGAACCCCACAGAATCCCCCTTTTAGCGCATTGTTGGCGCGCTCCGCTAAGTCTGGCGGTGGTTTTGGCGGGCGAAGAATATGGTAGGTGTGCCATATATGGTGGATCCCTTGTTATTTTTAGCAGACAATTGTAATGTGGCTAAATCGACTGAGTGCTAGAATATAGCAGAACTATTTCCATATTTGGGGAAGTTTTGTTGGTATATATATTTTTTAAATTATGTCACAGAGCCTCCTTGTGCATTTCGGGGGTGCCACGTGGCGCCCTCTTATTGGGTCACGAGGCATCCACTGATTTTCCCATATGTATGTTGACATCACCTCGGGACACATTACACCTTCTGGGTGGTGCCAAGTGGTGTCACCTTGGGGTGCCATGTGGAACATTTTTACTCATCCACATAACAGCCTAAAAAGTCCAAATCTGAGTGACACATGGCAGCCAATGGTGCTACCACGTGGCATGTTGACATCATCATGATAGATGTCACCCTCTGCACTTTCCATGTAGGTTGTAAAAACACTGACATGATCCATATTGATGTTGACGTCAATAGTACGGATGATGACTCATCCCTGCTAACTCGGCTAGGTTGACCAAAACATTGACCACTTATATCTTTTGATTCATAACTCCGTTTGATGATCTGTTTGTGCCGTTAGAAATATTGCTACGTGCTCTTCTCGATCATGATGTTTTCACTAAGTTTTGGAAACTTTGATATTTTTCCCTTTTGTTGTCTGCTAAAGCCATTCTAAGCATCCCAAGTTGCTTCTTTTCATTCTGAGTTGTTCTTAGCCTTTTCTAGATCCTTTTTGGATCACGCCTTCCCACTGAGACATTTTTGGACCACCAAAATATTTCATTAATCAAATGGTAAGGGAGGGAAGAGTCCCCTCACTTTGTCGTTCTCAATCAACTTTGACTTTCTTGGATGTGTACCCTTTAAGCCTACTCAAAGATAATCAACATCACCCCTGCATGAAGTCCTCATCATTCTGTTCAGGATGATATCTTCCTATAACTCATCCAAGTACTCAGGTGAAATATCATCAATTGAAGGTATTGAAACTTCCTCATCCCGATCCATGATCATGGGAGGCTCAAAAAGTTTCAATTTCCCTACGGTCACAATGGAGTAAATTTGCATATAAGGTGGAAGATATAAACAAAAATCATTAGTGTTGCTTTTCTCCAAAATAGTCAAGGGTACATATTGAATGGCATTGAGTTTCTTTCCTTCACCCTTCATTCGTTCCTTGCTGCTGTAAATCCATACCCGGTCTAAAACCTAAAACTGATGATCAACCCTGTGCTTGTCATGCCGAGCTTTATACTATGCTTGGCTCTTTTCCAGTTGTTCCCTGACTGCTTGTTGTATATGTTGAATCTTTTGGATGAACGTGCGGGCTCTGTCCTCTGTTTTCTCTTCATTCACATCATCATCTCTCCCATACATCAAGTCCAAAGGAACCTTTGGTAGGTACCCAAAACATGTCTCAAAAGGTGAAATCTGAGTGGATGAATGTAAAGCTCGATTATAAGGATATTGTACATAGGGTATATATTCATCCCATAACTTAGGATTCTTTTTGCAGTAGCCTTGAAGAAAAATTACCATTGTTCTGTTTACCACCTTGTTCACGGGCGAAATCAACCGTCCGTCAACTGAGAGAGTGGAACCGGTCCGAGGTTGTCTAATAACCCAAGCCGTTTGGGATGAACCACCCTAATGGGTTTAGCGGCTCCATTAGCCGATATAAGGTCCTAAGAAAACAAAAAGAAAACTAATGTACAATAACTAATCTAACTAAAACTAAATAAAACAAACTAAACTAATCTAACTAAAAATAAATAAATAAAACTAATAAACTAATCTAACTATTCTATATATACAATCTACTAACTAATACTATACTAAATTTAACTAATTAACTATCTAACTAACATAAATAAATCTTATTCACAAAATGTACAATATCTACAATTTACAGATTTATATAAAACCTGAAAAAACTCATTTATGTTCTGCCCTGAGACAGAAAAAAGATATTTTTGTTGATTTTATAATTTTATGAACAGAAATAAAATAAAAACTAACTAAACTAAACAAATAATATACTAATTCTAACTACAAATCTAAGATACAAATATATCTAACTAAAATACTAATATTATACTAAACAAATTAACGAAAATAAACCACAAATTGACCTGGAGAAGTGCTCCAGATTTGTCCTGTGTATGATGATTGTCTTAGCTGATTGGAGGGAGGAAACCCGCACCGAATTATCCAGGATCTTCTCGTAAATGATAGTTGCAGTGCTCTTCAATGTAATTACAGGACAAACAAGACATAAAAATCACAACAATCATATGATTTATAAATCTCCACAGTTAGATAAACCCGTATGCAAAGACTTATACAAAATAATTCAATTGATGAAGAAGAGAAATCTGTCATTCATTAACTGAATAGAGTAATTGTTGTATTTTTTAAGTAATGAAAGAAAATCAGATATGGATTGAGACATTAATTAATTCATATCATTCTGCAATAGACAAAGATAACTAAAGTAGTCTATAATCAATTGCTAATGACATGCATAAACTTGAAACAAAATATTGATATTATGAAAGCGAAAGCTGTAGCAGAACATCAACTTCTGTCTCAGTTTGTATTAGAAATCCATAGCCTGGTTCTCCCACAAGTGAGGATGATCCTTATTAAAAAAATAATAAGTATTTAAAGGTTTTCCACAGGGTAAAACCTCCCTGTGGAAGTTATCAAAACTGTTTACATAAAATCTGGGAAGATATCCCAAGTTTAACTTAAACTAGGAACCTACAATAAAACTAAACACACAAATATCCCCTAGACTGTCCAGCATATCCCATGCAATTCGAATTTACCTGAAAAGGGTAAAAAATGGACAAGTTAGAAGGATCCTTTATTAATAAAATTATAAAAATCTAATTCTATAGACTAGCTACAGAATCTTGCGATTCTGTAGCTAGTCTAAATAAGACACAGAATCAACATTAAAATCGATTTAAAATCTTTTAAAGAATTAAATTCAATTAACATCCAATAGCTATTTGAAAATGAATCAATCAATTTGAAATTGTTACACCATTTGAAATCAAACATGATCAAGATCAATCAAATGGTTATAGAGATACGCGTACTCTATTTCTTTTGTTACCACAAAATCGAATGAACATAATCATAATCAACAGTTGTGAAATCGTTTGATGTCAATTTGAAACCAATATAATCAAAACAAATCGTAGGCAATTGTTATGTTGCCTCATAGACAGGAGATATGATCGAATCCAAACACGATCCTTTTTAAATTGTTATAACTTTATTGTCATAGCAAACGATCCATGCCACGAGTGGATTAACTCAATACTGGCGTGTAAATGAAATCATAATAGGATCAATCAGTTGGTAACAGAGTTCGTAAGAATTGGCTGATTGTTTGTTATACAAATTGGGGCAGAAAAAATCATCACGAGATCATTTCTTGAATGCATTTTGAAACGACTATTACCTGAATTTCCTCATACGAATTTAACAGAATGACATAAGTCGAACTGAGTTAACAAACTTGTTTGAGAACAGAACTGTAATCAAATCTATTTTTAAATACGAATGAAATTCATAAAATCAATCAAACTAACTGAAGATACAGCTATCCAATCAAGCGAATCAAATGGCTGGGGTTTAACATAGTTGTCCTAGATCGAAACCGTTCCATGATTCGGGTGTGAATATCATTCGCATAGGCTTAAAGTGAGAGTATTGTTTCCATAAAAACAGATTCATTCTTTCCACATTGAAATCGAACAGAGTTGTATTCCTGTTTTTAGAAGATTACATGACACAACATATATTAAAAGATCGTAACAACTAAACTCATTGAAATCGTTTGCCAAATCACAACATATGAACCATAACGAAATCAAATCCAAACATGATCGTATTCTAAGTTGAGCATAAAGAACTTCCTGTTCAGAGTCGATACAAAAGAAATACAATTGAAAACAAACCATTAATTTCGTTACCTCGATCAGACAAACGAACAAATCAAATCCAAACGAAGACCAATCAAATCCGATAAAAATCTATCAGTGGCCAAACTGGGAATGATCAAATCATGTATCCAAGATGAAATTTCATTTATTTTTAGCAAAGAGAAAATACTGGATGAAGACATTATGACAGAGCCATTTCAAAATATAAACAGATCTATTCGAAGACCAAATTCAAATCAGTATATTAATCCTGGTCATTCACAAAACTAAAATGATATCGAAAATCATACCTGAATGGCGAGCAGATAGCTTGATCATGAAAATTTGGAGTTGACAACAGCTTTGGTCAATTCAACATTCTTGAAAGTGATGGAACCAGTATTTCTCTGGTTCCTATCAGTTGCTTGGAGTTTGTCTCTTTGACTGGTCAATACTGCAACTTGATTTTCCAATAATTGGATTTTCGATTGGAGAATGGGAACGCCGATGTAGTATCGTTCCAACCATAAATCGCATTGGTCACAGGGTGACTGTGTGGGCTTAGAAAGTGCAGGTGAGGGTTTGATTACATTTCCAAGGGTTTTGTTAGGCAGTTTGATCCCAGGGTAGCTAGGATTATTTCTTAGGCAAGGGGGAAGATTCGAAACGAAATCATAAGGTGGCTCGGGGCATAAACCCTGTGAGTAAGGGTACTCACTAGCTAGGAAACGTTCTACGTCAGAGTCCGAATCCTCACTAAGGACTATGGGCTTCTGCTCAATAGAGGGTTTAGATTCATTTCTAGCCATCCTCAAAATAAGCCGAGTGTTCTTTTTACCCTTAGCAATAACAGTAGGGTTTGCCTTGGCCCTTTTTGCCTACAGGATTTTTAATAACCTCAACCTTCTCAGTTATAACGTCTGGTAAATCAATGTCAGGGTCAATCAAGGGCTTAGGAGATGGTAGTAGGACATGGAAGGGCACAGGTGGCTAGACATTGGTTTCATTGACCACAGGCTTGTCAACCTGGACAGGGTCTGTATCATCAAAACCATTTCCAGCGATGAAAGCTCTCCAACTATCACCATGTAAACTCAATTGATAAACAATGATAAGTTTAATTAGTCCATGGTGGAACAGGCTACTGTCTGCCTTCTCCCTTTTAAACCTTTTAGACATTTTATATAGGCTACGCTGAAAGTAAAAGGGCATATTCAACGGGTATCCCATAAAATTCATTAACAAACACAGGTGGTAGAGAAAAACGAGTCCATATCGACCTTCACAGGTCACAAACTGTTTGACTATTATGAAAAGGTCATGCCATCGTGGTTTAAGCATGGATATGGGTATACCTCTATCACAAGAGGTAACCTTTCGGGAGACGAATAGTAGTGGCCATAGAACCTCTTCCACTTTCGAATTTTTGAACCAACGTTGGCCCATGGAAAGTAACCCTGTAGCAGAACTAATAAACTTCTCATCGATTTCCAACTGTATGTCACCCACCTTGGCTCTACAACCATCAAAAGTCAGAGTGAACTGTTGTGCCACAAATAAGTTAAAACCCTCAAATCTCTGCACGAAGGTGAGCCAACCGTTATCCTCTAAGTATTTTCGGGCATCATCAAATAGTAACAAGGCTTGGCTACCATTCGGCTCGATTCGCACCACTGGTGCCATGGAGCTGAGCACAGGGTTTGGGTGATAGCATACACAGGAGTAGAGTGCACAAAGGGTTACCCGAGCTAACATAGGTGAATCAAGGATAAGGGATAGACATTAATGTCATCGTGCAAAAGTGGTGGAGCTTATCTCTGCCATGTATAATAGTTATTGCCAAAGTACAACCGTCGACTTATAGTTGTTATACCCATTATAGTATAGTTCAACAATCATGTCACTTGGCCGACCAATGAAACCAATGGTAAGTGTATAAACCAACGCGCGCAATCAACATTATGCCATAGTTTTAAACCATCAACATACAATTTGAAAACAATACCAAATGTTTAACCATGCGCCAATGTATCAACTCATATCAATAGTTTAACCAAGGTGCCAATGGGTCTTCATATAACCAACATGCCAATAGTTATGAAAATACGAACATAGGTATCATATTAAAAGATATATATGAAAGATTTAACCATAACACCTATGTATTTTCATGAAACCAATGGTCAAGTAGGTCAAATAACATGCAAATCCAAATGCCAATGCATTACAAACTCAATGAAACCAAGTCACACGATCAATCCAAGAATGTCCATGAGTATAGTTCGAAAGTTTTGCCAGCTGCATAATGATAAGTGAAATGTAAGCGCAATAGGCATATTGACAAGAAGGATCATGATAGTTCAAATAATGATTTCAATGCGACTTCGAAAGACTAAGTTTTCACGCTTACAGTCCTGAAAACAAAACGAAGGTAAATGTGCAAATGTCGCAAAAATAAATGTGTCGTTTATTTGAAAATTGTGACGAAAAATTGATGTTTGCAAAACATTGGTGTAGGCAGCTTATAAGACAATAGAAAAATGCGGATTGGCTGCCAACACACCTCTATCTGTCCATCAATCTATGGATGAAAAGAAATGCTCCTCTTCAATTTGGTGTCCATCATTCTCCACAAACTGGTCCAAAAATCCCCAAGGAATCGAGTATCTCGATTCGAGACAATGGATGTGGGTAACCCAAAGTGAACCCAAACATGTTGAAAGAAGATATTAGCAGTTTACTCAGTAGTGATTTTCTTTTTACATGGCATCAAGATACACATCTTGCTGAACATATCCACTACAACATACAAATAATGATGACTCCTTTTGGTCATTGGTAACCCCCCTACAAAATCCATGGAAACACTTTCTCATGGATGGGATGGAACAAGCAGTGGTGAGTATATCCCCAATTTTATATTAGTGGGCTTATAAGTAGAACACATCACACACTCCTTCACATATTTAGTTACAATTTCTTTCATTTGAGGCCAATAACAAAACCTCTACAAATGAGCCATAGTTTTTCCTACCCCAAAATTCCTAGACACAAGAGAAGTATGAGCTTCCCGTATCACATGGACTCATTCACTTGTAGGAATACACAGCTTCTCAAGATGATAGAGTAATTTTCCTTCCAGGCAATAGTTCTCTACCTATGCACCATGGGTTAGCTTCTCATATACTTCTTTAAAATCTTCATCGATGGCATATTTATCCACATAGTTATCACGAGATAAAGAAGTATTCTTCAAAATAATAGAAGCAACAATAGGAGGTCTAGAAAGAATATCGATTACCTTGTTATTTGTACCCTTCTTATACTTGATTACCAAATGACATTTTTGTAGAAAACCCATCCATCTGTAGTGTCGATATTATTGTAGCTTGGTCTGTGCTTGAAGATACTTTAATGGTTGGTGATTTGTATGTATAATTGTTTCCTTCCCTAACAAGTAGTTCTTTCATTTCTTTATTCTTTGAACTAATGCATAAAACGCTTTATCATATGTAGGATAGTTAACAACAACTTGGTTAAAAGTATCAAAGTTGTAATAGATAGGCTTACAATATTGCATCAATACTGCACCCATAGCGTATCCGCTGGCATCTGTCTCGATCTCGAATGACTATTGAAGATTTGATAGTGCTAATAATGGTGTTGTACTTATATTCTCCTTCAAAATGTTGAAAGATTTTTGTTTCTTTCCTTCTCACTGAAAAGTGTTCTTCACACTGGTTAAGGCATGCAAAGGAGCTTCTATAAAGGAGAAGTTGGGAACGAATCTCCTCCAATATTGGAGTGCACCCAAGAAGATTCAAACTTCGGTTACACTTTTTGGCTCAGGCCATTTTACAATCACTTCAATTTTGGAAGGATAAATCTTCAATTTTCCTCCTCCCGCGATATGACCTAAGTATACAAGTGCAGTCTTTCCAAATTCACGTTTTGACATTTTCACATACAACTTTTCCCTTTACAAAGTATCCAATACATGTTTTACATGCCTTACATGTTCATCTCAAGTCCCACTAAAAACAAGAATTTCGTCTAAATATACAATCACAAAGTCATCCAGGAAAGTCCTAGATACATCACTCATCACACGCATGAAATTTGTCGGAGCATTACAAAGCCCAAATGACATAACTAACCACTCAAACAATCCTTGTTTGGTTTTAAAGGCAATATTCCATGCATCCATTTCTGCGACCATGATTTGATGATATCCACTGCGCAAATCCAACTTAGTGAAATAAAAAAAATTCTTTAATTGATCAAGTAAATCATCTATGCGAGGAAGAGGGTATCTATTTTCAACCGTGATTTTATTCAAAGCCCGACAATCGACACACATTCACCATGTGCCATATTTCTTTGGCACCATCATAATCAGAGAACCACAAGGAGATGAATTGGGCCTGATGACCCCTTGATCCAATAATCCCTTGATATAGGTGGATATCGATGGCCACCCACCTCTTCCATTTGTCTCAAAATAGTTTTCTGACAATTTTGGCAATTTACTATTTTTAGCAGTTTTAACTTCTAGGGCCATTTTGAGGGCATAAATGAAGGGATTTAGGGATCAATATTCTCAATGATATCCAAAGGAATCATTGATCCCCCAAAATGAATATCCTCAATGAGACCTTTCCAATGGGCTATCATATGCCTAAAACGGAGATTGTAAGCAAAATTTACAACCCCGGGAAGTTGATGTACTAACTTACCCAAACGGGGCCCACGTGAATTTTGGCTCTTCATCTCCTAGGGTTAGGTTTTTGGATGTCTAGGGTTTTTGGAATTCCTGTTTATTGTAAAAAGGCCTTCAGAGCCTCATTGTAATCATCTTATTGTGAATGAGCACAACCGTCACATCTCTTCTCAGAGATAAGCTGCCACCATTCCAACAAGCTTGTTTCCGCTGCATTTTACAATTTCAACTTATTTCCTTATTGAATAGAAAACCATTTTTACTATATCTCTATTATTTTATGTTAAGAACCTCTTAATAATCTGTATTCATTTCATTATTCTCATAAAATACGTATCATTGGTATCAGAGCGGTCTGCTCCTTGTCGTCTTAATGCATGTCCCCAACGAGGTCGGAGTACAAAGAGTTGGGTCTCAAGATTGTTTCTCTTTAGGACAAAATCTCTCACACACCCAAGTGATCTCTCATGGCAGGAGAAAAGAAATATGACAGGACAAGAGATCCTTTCAAACTGTTGATTGAGAAATCCCTCACGCAACAAAGGAACAAGATGATGGATAGTTTCGCGCAAATCCTTTGACGACTACCAATAGGCGACACATCTTCTTTCAGCGGAGGTGACACCCCCTTCAAGGTACAAATAAACTTCAATATTCCTATATTTTAAGG
Source organism: Picea engelmannii (assembly GCA_009831015.1). Taxonomy (NCBI): domain Eukaryota; kingdom Viridiplantae; phylum Streptophyta; class Pinopsida; order Pinales; family Pinaceae; genus Picea; species Picea engelmannii. The sequence continues at coordinate 1,435,055 of ML777293.1, read as the reverse complement.
TCAGATACATGCAGATGTTGTAGACAAGTGGTTGAATCTACTAGAAGCATATTTTTTTGTCCATAACTTTTTGAATAGAGAAAAAATTACTTTTGCGCTCCTCAAAGTCGTTCACCACATCAAATATTGGTGGAAAAATTTATGTGAGAAAAAGGAAACAGAGGAACCCTCACTATTTACAGTCACAACCACCTAGGATTTCTTCAGGGATGTTATTAAGGAACAATACTACCCTGTTGGAAGTTATGACGACTTGTATACAAAATGGACCACACTGCAGCAAGAAAGAGACCAAGCAGTGCCAACTTTCATGAATATATTTCATACCTTGTGCACCAAGATGGGTATAAAAGATTCAGAGTGACATATGGTGCTCAAGTATCGCAATGCTCTGCATAGATACATCCTGACTGAAATGAAATTTTTGGACATCTCATTCTTGGGAGTGGCCTATCAATATTCCGTCAAAATTGAGTAGAAGCTCAAACAAAAGACGCAACAATTTGGGCCTGGGAACCCCTCACAAAAAAATCCAGGAATGTGCGGCCCCAACCCATAGAACAAAGGATAGAGAAAATATGGACAGTATTAGGACAACCAGTCCAAGCCATAAGAAAAGAAGGACACCAGAAAGATAAAGAAAGATACTGAAAAGTGGTGTGACTTCCATAAGAGACCTTGCCATAACACTGCTGACTGTCACTCAAAGAAGTCACTGGTGGCCAAAGTGAAAGCCTATGAATCATATGCGGGGTTAGAATCTAATCCAGAACCAGAAAGGGGAAGACAAAACATTGATGCGAAACCCAGTGCCACCATTGCTACCACCAACCTCTGGTCCGGTGAACCAGATGAGCCAGAAGAAGGAGAACGCCTCTTCCATTTATAGATGTGGGTAAAAGGCACCCTTTTGCACTTCATTGTGGATAGTGGTAGCCAGAAGAACCTCATCTCAGTAGAGTTCATCAAGTGGCTGGTCCTGCCGACAACACTGCACCCACAACCCTATGCCATTGGATGGCTCTGCCAAGGAAGTGATATCTGCATCATCCAATAGTGTCTACTGTCGTACAACATCAAGCCCTTCAAAGATGAGGTGTTGTGTGATGTTTCTCCTCTCGAAGTTTGTGATTTTCTTTTGGGCCAACCTTATTTATGGAAATGTCATATTGTATATGAGTCTAGGCCTCGTAGTTTTATTATTACTTTGAACAGGAAATTGTACAGGATACCTGAGGCAGTCCCCCCTAGTGTTATTTCCTTAATCTCTGCTAAGAAATGCAGGAAGGTCATCTCTCAGGTGGGAAAGTTTTTCTTCTTCGTGATTCACTCTCATAATAAGAAAAATTCACAGCCACATATAGGGTATTTGCTGTCGACCTCTCCACACAAAAGAAGCAAGTAGATAAGGTATTGGAAGAATACTCAGATATCTTCTCCTCACCTATCGGGGTACCTCTGCACTGCCAAGTCAAGCACCCCATCGATCTGACCCCCAGTGCACCACTGCCCAATGGGCCAGTCTATCATTTCTCTCTGTTAGAGAATGAGGAGATCAAGCGATAGATCCAATAACTGCTCCATAAGGGGAACATCCTTCGCAACTCATCACCTTGTGGGAGCCCAATCATGTTGGTACAAAATAAATATGGAACCTGTTGACTCTGCATTGATTACTAGGCTCTGAATAAAACCACATTCAGAAATCGATACTCAATTCCCTGAATCGAAGACCTCCTTGATCAACTCACGGGGGCCAAATAATTCAGTAAGATTGATTTGAAGTCTGGCTACCACTAGGTCCCGATAGAACAGACAGATGTATGGAAAACTGCCTTCAAGTCAAAGGAAGGCCTTTTTGAATGGTTGGTCATGCTCTTTGGTTTGACAAATGCTCTAGTCACTTTCATGAGGATGATGGACAATATTCTGTGACCATTCACCAATAATTTTGTAGTGGTGTATCTGGATGACATTCTCATTTACAACAAGACTTGGTCCGAACATTTACAACATATTCAGTAGGTTCTACACACCCTGTGGCAACACACGTTATATGCCAACTTGGAAAAATGCTCCTTCAGCATGGACAAGGTCCATTACCTAGGCTACATAATTGATCAGCATGGCATACATGTGGATCCATCTAAGATACAAGTCATTCGTGACTGGCCAGCCCCAATGACACTCATTGAGCTTTAGAGCTTCTTGGGCCTTGCCAATTTCTACCGCAGGTTCATGTTGGGATTATCCCATATTGCATGGGCCCTTAGCCAAATAACTAGGGGTAGTGGTAAGGAGAAATTTTCATGGGGCCAGTCCCAACAACAAGCATTCAATGATTTGAAGCATCGCTTATGCTCAACCCTAGTACTTTCACTACCATTCCTGCAACAACCCTTTGATATTGAGACAAATGCTTCATACTATGTGATGGGCGTTGTTCTCACTCAGCACAACCACCCCATGGCATATCATAGTGAGACACTATTAGATGTTGTCAATAAGTACCCTACTTACGAAAAATAAATGTAATCCATTATGCAAGCCTACCACGAGTGGAGACATTACATTCTTCGGAAGGAGACAATCATCCACACTGATCATAAGCCATTGTAGTTCATGCAGACATAAGGAAAATTGCATAATGATCTCCATCAAAAGTGGTCCACATACTTGCAACAATTCCACCTCAACATCAAGTATAAAATAGGAAGCACCAATCACGTCACTGATTTCATCAACAAACCTCCAGTCACAACACTCACCATGGTGCTAGACTACTGCAGCCATGAGACCTCTGGATGGACCCAACTCTATGAGACAGACTCAGAATTCACCACCAACTACCAAATATTGGGTGCAAACCAAGTTGTCGATAATTTCCATCTTCAGGATGGGTTTTTGTGTCATATGGGACATATATGTGTTCCATCAAGTGAGAGAGTGAAGATAATCTCAGAATCCCACTATAGTCGCATGGCATGACACTTCTATGTTGAAAAGGAAATGGCGATGTTATAGAAACATTTCTACTAGATGAAACTTCGACAGGAGGTCAACAAGTATATCAGGTCCTGGACTGGCTGTGCTATTGCCAAACCGACAACTAAGAAACAAGGCATGTACACCCCTCTTCCTACTCCTGACTGGACATGGGAATCCATCTAAATGGACTACATGTAGGGCCTCCCATCCACCAAGTGGGGAAATGACTGTGTTTTTGTGGTTGTTGATCACTTTTCTAAGACGGTGATTCTGGTTTCCTACAAGAAGAATATCACAGAAGAGGTCACTGCCAAGATCTTGTTTGAATGATTCTGGGTACATTTTGGAATCCCACAAATTATTGTCTCAGATCAGGACAGTCAAGTTCTCAACACATTCTGGTTGAGCCTCTAGTCACTGTTGGACACCAAGCTCACCAAATCCACGACCTTCTACCCCCAGACAGATGGCCAAACTGAGGTTGTTAATCTAATGATTGTGAATATCCTTCACATGTGTAATTCAAAGAACCCTCACACATGGGATGAGAGCCTTCCCTATTTCCAACATAGCTACAACCGAGCCCTGCATAACTCAACCAACCACAACCCCTTTTAGGTGGGATTGAGATTCCAACCATTGGGTCCCATAGATGTTGCACTTCCCCTTGCGATCACCTCGACCGAATCATATCCTGCTCCAAATGAAGCTAACAAAGCCACTCGGTTCATTGCATGGATCCATCACATCCTCCAATAGGTTCAAGATATCCTACAAAAGTCCAATGATAAGTACAAGCAACAACATGATCAACATCACGTGCCACATAAGTTTCAGGTGGGAAACAAATTTTGGTTGCACTTGAAGAAAGAACGCCTTACAAGACCCCATGAGAAGCTTCTCCCACTCCATTATGGGTCATACACCATCACCAAGGACATGGGGGGTAATTATTTTGAGCTCAACATTCCTCCTTTCCTTGGCCTGCACCCAGTGTTCAACGTGGATCTCCTCCGCCCTTATTTCCCACCATTATTGGACACCTCAGACGTAGCAGAGCAGTTGACACCAAAAAATCTCAACCCCAAATGAATACAATAGGAATCCAACGATCATATTGTGGACACACATATCAAGGGCACTCGATAGCAAAGGATCCATCATTATTGAGTCGTCAAAGTAGGGCAACTCTTGCACCAAGGCAAGTGGCTCACCTGGGGCCAAATTCAATAGAAATTTCCTCATATGATGGGGGAACTCAATAAAATGGAGACCATTGCTTCCTAAGTAGGGAGGATTGATCTAGGCAGATATCAATGGCCACCCACCTCTTCCAACTCGCTCAAAACAATTTTCTGACAATTTTGGCAATTTACTATTTTTAGCAGTTTTAACTTTCTAGGCCATTTTGAGGGCCTAAATGAAGGTTTTTCAGGATAGAGCTTCTCAATGATATTTGAAGGCATTAATGATCCCCCAAAATTAATCTCCTTGACGATACCTTTCCAATGGGATATCATACGCCTAAAACGGAGATCGTATGCAAAATTTACGACCCTGGGAAGTTGATGTACTAACTTACCCAAATGGGGCCCACATGACTTTTGGCGCTTCATCTCCTAGGGTTAGGTTTTTGGATGTATAGGGTTTTTGGAATTCTATTTTATTGTAAAAAGGCCTTCAAAGCCTCATTTTAATCATCTTCTTGTGAATGAGAGTAGTTGTCACATCTCTTCTCAGAGATAAGCCACCACCATTCTAGCAAGCTTGTTTCCGCTGCGTTTTACAATTTCATCTTATTTCCTTATTGAATAGAAAACCAATTTTACTATATCTCTGTTATTTTTTGTTAAGCACCTCTTAATAATCTGTATTCATTTCGTTCTACTCATAAAATCCGGATCATCCCTGTACGTGCTTCTTGATCTTTGTCATCTCCACAACTAACATCCTATACATGCCCACATTAGGAAGAGGAGAATCATGCTGAAGATGTATCTCATCTTAGATTTCCCTCTTAGGAGGTAATCCATCTAGTTCCTGAAAAAATATCATCATACTTAGAAACAATATCAATTAATTCCTTTTTATGAGACAAATCACATCCTTGGAAAGTGTCGGATGTCCCGACATCTTTCTCTTTGACGACCATGAGTACATATCTATTATTAGTGGTTATGAGTCTTTTCATTTTCCCTATAGTAACAAGTGTTATATTTACCCTGATGCTGTGAGCTATAACAATATATTCCACTCCCCTTTTATTAAGGTGGTATTTGTCCTCATGACAAAAGAAGACTATTTTTCTATCATAAAGATAAGGACTTCCCAACACTATGCCACATATATCAAGCGGTACAACATCCAAATCCACTTCATCAATCAACTTTGAAGTAATAGAAAATCTGACCCTACATTGTTAGGTGACATTAATTTTTTCTTTGTCACATAACCAACCAAGAGGTTAAGTCTTTGGATGTGGTTTCATTACAAGACCCATCTTCTTGACAAATGCTTCAGATATTAAGTTTACTTGGGAACCCAGATCAAATAATGTGTTTATCTTAGTATGTTTAGATACAACTCGTATATGAAATAACCCATTCCCCTTTCATTCATCGATCTGAAATTCATCATTGGAACTTGAACTAGCATGAATGGAATCTTTACCTTGTACTCCAGCTGCGATGATCCTTCCTTCATCTCCTGATTCGGAACCATGATCTTGCTACACTATAGAAACAATCATTGTCTTCCTCTTTCCATCGAACTGTTTCAGTTTCTTTTTTGGATGTAGTTTCCAATAGTGTTCTTCATCATGACTGATCCTCTTGCAATGAGTGCAAGATGGTTTTCCTCCTTGTCTCATCACTGTAGCAGTATTCTTGTCCTTCCTTTTGAGCTTCTTGAAATTCTTGTGTGGGAAATTGGAAGGTTTCTTTGTGGGATTTTCTTGAACATGTTTCCCTCTGTTCTCAAGGTGAGTGGCTTGCACACAAACGTCGTCAATACTATTGGGGTAAAACAAGATCAAAGTATGAAAAATATAACTATGAAGTGTGCCAAAATACTTCATTAAAGTTTCATAAGAATCCAAAGGAATGTTCAATGCCAGATCTTTCTTCCTAAATTCTTTTGTGAAACTTTGTACAGTGTTGGCACAAGGGCAGACCCAGAGTTCAGCACCAAGAATGCACCAACAAGCCCTAACTACTGGCCCTTTAGAAAACACCTATGAGGCAGATGAAATCTCACCCAATGTAGATATGGGGGGTTGTAGGACACAGATGTCTAAAACCAAGAGAATACAAAGTGGATCCAATACAAGAACAACACATCATCTAGATATCAATTTCCATATTAGATCTACTTCACACAACTATCTGTTGGATCTAACACAATAATGAAATAACATTATATCTATAAAGAAGAGAACACCACATCAATCACACATAAAACCAAGATATATGTGGTTCACCCTTTCTCTAGGGATACATCCACACAACTGTGCTTTATAATATATTAAGATGAAAGTGTATAGTTCTTATCTGTGCTCTCAGCTAGCAGATGTTCTCTCTTTCTCTCTATCTTCCCTCCCTGCACACCCAGCTGTAGGGTTGATCTTCGCACCCAGCTAAAGATCTTACAACACAGACTTCACTCACTCCTCAATGTCTCTCTCTCTCACTACAATAATCACTCATAATAATAACGAACTTTGAACAATAACAACGACAACAACAACAACCCATCCCAGTTTCTCTGGACCTTTATTTATACATTAGAATAGCTCACCAATAGCCTTAGTCAAAAAACTAAGTTTCAAAACCCTAGATACCAAAACCCTAAGTGTCTAAAATCCTAGGTCAACTTGACCCACATTTTCAGGGCTTCACCAGCCTATATTTCCTTCCTTCTTGTGTGGTGCTCCAAATCATCCAATGGTGGATTTTTTCGCTTGCTGAGTTGTCCACGATCTATCTTCCTTGTTGGTCTGTCATCCTCGATCTCTTCATCCAATGGATTGCTTTCTCTTACTTCGCTCCATCTTTTCTTCTTTTCTTCTCACTCCGAACCAGTATCAGTCATTGTGTCTTCCGCGTAGTTTGCATTCCATATTTTTTTACTTACTCTTTTCTTACTTCCATACCCAAGGGCCAATAGGCCCCCAACACTCACCTCTGACTAGTCCCGATGCACTTCAGATCCGACCCTTCTGATTTGCTTCATCTTCAAGCTGCATAGAGAAGCCTGTGATTTCTTGTCTTTCCTTCCCCTCTGTGTGCAGACTATATTTCCTATGTCTGGTACCCATTTTCAACTGCACTTGGTACCTGGATCCTTTTCCTTATACTTTTAGTGAGAGTTTTGAGGCAACTGGTTGTCATATTACAGTTTCAACCGACTCACATTCACCAAACCTTCGTTCCATTCTCCATTCAAAGGTATTGAAATGTGCAGATCCTCCTTTCATGACATAGAAAACCTCATATGGCCCCAGCCAATGTGTTATGAACTTTCTTGGATGCTTCATGAATTTGATGTCGTATATCAGTACCAAATCACTTTGCTTAAATTCCTTCTTCTCGATATGTCTGTCATCGTAGACCTTTTCTCTTTCCTTCTATACCTGCTGATGGAATCATGCAATAAATATTTCTTCTTCTATTTCAACCAATTTCACGAGCCTGTCTTGAACAGTGCCAGTGTCATCCATATCTGTAAAGGCTGCGATTCTTAAGCTTGGGACCAAATATTCCATCGGGACAACTCCTTCGAGACCATAAACCAGCTTAAAGGGGGTTTACATTGTTATCTTCATGCAAGTGGTTCTATAGGCCCATAGTACTATTGGTACTCTTAAATCTCAGTCATCCCTGTTTACACAACAAATATTCATCAGGGTTGTCTCCAAGATCTTATTGAATGCTTCAACTGTCCCATTCGCTTGTGAGTGGTAGGGTGTGGTCTTCTGATGATGGACTGAAAATTACTCAGTCAAGGCTTCAATGGTATTATTAATAAAATGTGTTCCTTTATCACTCATAAGGATCTTCGGGCATCCAAACTTGGTTATGATGTCATCAAATATGAATCACGCAACTGTAGTTGCACTACAATCTCTAACTTCTCTTGCTTCATCCCATATGGTCAAGTACTTTGTCCCAATGATTATATATATGGATTATGTGCACTTGCCTGGTGGGTTTATAGGTCCCACGAAGTCAATAGTGCATTTCGCAAATTATTGTAGGGTTAGTTGTGCTTCTAAAGGAATTTTATCTCTTTTAGGCGGTTTCCCAACTCCTTGGCATACATCATAGGCTCTATAATAGGAATTTCATTTAGCATCAGAGGCCAACTCTAAGAACCTTCTGCATTGTTGCTTTTCCTGCGTAGTTTCCTCCTATGATGCCTTCATGAGATTCTGTGAGGATCAATGGTCGCTCGGCCTCCATAACACACCTCCTCAATATCTCATCAGGTCCCATCTTGTATATTTTTCCAACTATAAGTGAAAAGTATGCAGTGTGCACTACCAGTTGTTTCCTCTGGGTGATTATATATTCACTAGGTGCCATTCCTGTTCACAGGAACTGGACTATCTCCGTGAAGTGATCATCAATATTTCTTATGGCCAACAACTGTGCATTTGACAATGTATCCTCCAAACTATTAGTCTCTTCTCCATGTTCCAACCTCTAAAAGTGGTCAGGACCTTTGTTCATTCTTCCTAGCTTAACCACAATCTCAAAATCATATTCCTGAAATAGTAGAATCCATATTCATTTTCTCCCCCCCAACACTGGCTTATTTACTAGGACAGAGAGATCAATAAACATTTTAAAGTGTCCTCCCAACAAGTAGTGGAAAAACTTCTGTAGCGCATACACCATGGTTACCTTCTCTCTCAGTGGTGGTGTAATTAATATCAGTTGTTGATAGCTTCCTGCTAGCAAAGGCTAACGGGTCCAATCATCAAAATATGCTTCCAGAAATTTATGTAAAAACTCCTTGAACGCTTCGACCACTACCCTATAAAATATGGTTGGGGAATTCTTCAATCCAAACAACATCATTGTATATTGGTAGGATCCTGATTCGATTGCAAATGTGGTCTTATGGTTATTTTTCTTGGCAATCTAGATCTAATGGTATCCTGAAAATCCATCTGTAAAAGAATATACCTCCTATCCCCCTACATTATATAACACTTCGTCAGTAAATGGTGTAGGGAATGAGTCATGCAAACAAGCATCATTCAACTTCTTGAGATCTGCATAGATCCTGATCTCTCGAGTATTTTTATCGTGCACCACCATAGGGCTAATCCATTCTGACTCTTCAACAAGTTCTATGATTCCTGCCTCCAACATTCTGTCGAGTTCAATCTTCACCTTCTCCTTATATTTATGGTTCAATATGTAGGGTCTCTATTTAATTGGCCTTGCATCTGGTTTCAAAGGGATACTCATCTCTCCCATGGGCCTGTTAATTCCCTTCATATCAGTGAACTTGGTTGGAAACAAGTCTTGATATTCATGTAGTAACTTTGTGATCTTGTCAATAGTGGTAGCATCCCAATAATCTCCAACATTTGCAAGATTCGGTGTTTTCTCTGTTCCAATATTGACTTCTTTTTATTTTAATTGGTTGTCCAATGAAAGGTAGCTCAATTCCTGGTCCTTCTATGTCTCTTTGGCCTTCTGTTTCAACGATGTTCACCTTCCTAGGATCATGTTCTTCATCAGCATTGATATTGTAATAGCCTTGCAGTTTCTGAAGAGGCACAATCCATTCGTCCTCTTCATTTTCCAAAGGGAGGCTAGGTGCCTCCTCAAATACTTTTTTTCTTATAATATGTAATGCTTGATCCACTCTAGGATATTGGATTTCAAACAAAAAGGTAGTTACAAAGTTCTGGGTCACACCTTCCCAATCTGTAATGATGAGGTGCAGTTTTGCTTGAAGAATCCAATTGATAGGTGTTGTGTCTAGTCTGTTGATGAATTTGTGCACCCACTGCTCTTGAGGAATGCTACTCCAGGCTTCCTTGCAACTTCGTACATGGTCCTTCAGACAACTTTGACCTATGTACCTAACTTCACAACCTTCTACTTTCTCTGAGAACTGCGTTGTCATCAAAGTGCGACATTGTACCCAATCTATAATGTTGTTTTTGTGTGTCCCCCACCATCTTGTTGGGGTTTCTTTCAAGGCCTCATCCATTGCCAACAATCTTTATTGTGTTGGTACAATTTATTCAAAGTCCAACAAGAATTCTTCTAAATGATTTATACCATAAAAGGTGGGCAAGTTACTTACTGTTGTGTTGATCCAGCGAACTTCTCAGGTTAATCTAGCACATCTCCTTGTATATACTTCATACATTTTGTTCTGATAGTTCTGCAGTTCTTTTTCTAAATATGATGAACATGCATTGTCACTTCTCTAGCCTAGGTTCCTATCCACTGTAGGATTAATGTAATTTGTTGTCTGTATGTTAATTTGTATATGTTTTCTAGTTCATATGCACGGTCTTCTTCTCTGATGTGTTCTTTGTATCTCTTAACTTCATTGGGATCCAAAGGTGCAATGACCCTAAGGACATATCCTTCAAACATCATTATTCTTTTTTTTAAATCAACCATAGTGGAATTATTGAAAGCCCAATAAATTCCTAACAACGCAAGGTAAGGACAACTATCATCAACTATCTCAATCACCTCGAAGTTTGCAAACGTCCTTACTCCATCGATGTCCACAGGGACATGTTCCAATCTTCCAAAGGGGCTTACAGCTTGTTGATTAGCCATCCTAAGATTGATAGGGGAATAGATAAACTTAGGTTTTCCCATCAGTGACCAGGTCTTCTTCATCATGACATTGACCTCCGACCTTAAGTCGAGGGCCACATAGTCTATATCATACTCTCCAATTTGAGCATTCAAGTGTAGTTCCTTATTTTTCCTTCTCTTTTTAAAGACTTGGTGTACTGCTCTATTTAGCAAGGGATATATCTTTCCTAGCTCATACTGTCTGATTAAATTTTGTTGCTCTTGTACAATGCTTTCATCCTTAATCAACTTAATCCAAGTATATAATAATTCCATGAGCTTGCTTACCTCTTTTCCTTCTCCTGGCAGAGCAGACTGGTCGAATGCTAAAGGCATTCCAAATTATCTTACTTATGGTTGTGTCTTCGATGAAGAACCTTGGTCTCTCCCAAATTCGTTTCTTGCCTCCTCAAATATTTGTTTTTCTTTATTTGCATCGAAAACTCGTGTCTTCTCTACAGCTTTCCTGACTCTTGATTCTTCTGTAGTCTTTCCTTGGGTTGCTCTGTATTCTCCTGTAACAATGCCTCCTCTAGTGATAATAGTGACTCTAGGGTCCTCTCCACAAGGTTCAACATATGTCAGTTGCACTTGTGGGTTCTGCTGAGGTCCTCGTCTCTCCTAAAGTTTGGCTAGCAACACAGGACAATCTTCAATAACATGTTCGAATGAGTTGCAGTAGCTGCAAGTGGTACAAGAGTTCTGGCAGTCCTTTTCTAAGTGTCCTATTTTCACGTAGTTATAACAAATGATTTGTCCCCTACCTTGACCCATACCTCCTCCTTGTCCTCTTCCTCTGAATACACCGTGAGGGTTGAATTTTCCTCTTCCTGGAGAATTATATTGCATAGTGTTTCCTTCTTGTTGTACTTTTCCTTGAATTTTGTATATATCCCTTGACCTTTCATGCATGAGGTCATAGGCCATACATCCCTATCATCATGCCCTACCAACTTACAGAATGTGAAATACAGATTTATGGGTGTCTGAACATATTTTTGCATGTAGTAGCATTCACCAAGGCGATGTCTATTTCTACATACCTTGCACCATAATAAGGTAACTTGATTTAAAGGAATCGGGGATCCAAATGCCAAATACTCACTAAATAAAGGATAGTTCTCCTTGACATGGCCTTCGGATTTGCATCTAATTCACCAGATATCTTCTCTTTTATATTTTCCCTTGTCTTTCTTCATATCTTTGACCTTCAAAGATAAACTAGTTAGATGACTCAAGATTTGACTCATACCTGAGCTAGATTCTCCCATATGGGTTGATTCTAACATCATGGAGATCTCCAACACCTCTGCCTGTGAAGCAATATTCTGTTGCATCAAAGGAAATATGATGTGTGGTAAGAGGGTAGTAATGAACCACTCCTTGTTATTCTCGTCTGGAATATGAAAACTCAAATGGCCTGTCAAGGTCTTAAATCTATGATCAAACTCCCAGACAGGTTCAACTATTCTCTACCTGATTTCTGTTAGTTATTTAATGCACTGTGACTCTGACTTAGGTTTCTTGAATTCGGAAATTAGCGCAGTATTAATGAAATTTAGTGGTTTAGGTGCATCTCCTTGGAAAAATCTCATGTACCATCTCAGTGCGCGATCTCTCATGGTAGTACTAAACTGAGCTTGTTTAACATCTTCGTCGGTGAGATTTTTAATAATCCACACAACTTCACATAGAAACTAGTGTTGCTAAGAATCTTCAGATCCATCTCCTCTGAAGCTAGGTAACCTCATCTCATCTACCATAGATCTTCCTAGGTTTCCTGACTAAATATGTTGTGGAATACTAGTGACAGTGCTATGAGTTCTCTGGTGACTTTGATTACTCTAATTGCTTAATTCTTCTAAAAAAACATGAGGAATAGTAGTACTTACTTCAATAGTCGACGTTTTTCTTGAAGTTGTTGGCTCTTCCCGATGAGGTTCTTCAGATTTTCCTTCCTCTTCCCTAGCAGATTTTGAATTCTCTTCATATGTCAGATCTACCTCTTCTCCGTTGTAGAAACCCTTGTCCCCGTACTTCTTCTTAAACAGGTTCGCAAGAGGAACTTCTCTGAACACTCTCCCACTACATGTATGTCTAGCCTCTTTGTCGCTACCATTGTCAGAGTCCTTGAACACTAGCCTTTTCCAATCCGAACAACTATTGTACCTTTAAGATGTTCTTCTCATGCAATAACATCTTGATCTTCAACTTTAAAAAATGTAAAAATTTTCCTCTGGGTCCCTTAAAGAAATACCTCTCAGCTTGGCTATATGACTCTACTTTGTCAACAACAAACTTGGTAATGTACCCTCCAATGGTGCTATCAAACCATTGAAATACTTCTCTGGACACGACGTTATCAACTCTCTTAATCTTCTTGATCAACGTCGACGTCCAAACCATAGGGGTTATAGATCTGATCTCAAACTGGGTATCTTCTAACCTAGCTAGCCACTCATATAGCTCATGATTGATTCCTCCAAAGAAAATCTCGTGTATATCAGTAAAGATATATCTTCCCAACCAATCCTCTGTACTATGATTAGGGTTCTTGTTTTGGGCTTTAGCGAAGTCCCTTTCTTGATCTTCTATCCACTTCTGAATCTTTGTCTTCGATGGAAACAACCTTGACATTCCCTTAAGAAGATTCTTGTCCCGACAATGGAACCATTTGTTGGCATAGGGGTGGACCCAGGGTTCATCTCCAAGTGCGCACCAACAAGAACTAACTACTATCCCTTTTGGGAACACCTGTGAGGCAAATGCAGTCTCACCCAAGGTAGCTATGGGGAGTTGTAGGACACGGATGTATACAACCAAGGGAATACAAAGTGGATCCGATATAATAACAACACATCATCTAGATATCAATTTCCATCTTAGATATACTTCACACAACTATCTTTCAGATCTAACAAAATAATTCAATAACAATATATCTATAAAGAAGAGAACACCACATCAATCACACACAACACCAAGATATATGTGGTTCACCCTCTCCATAGGGCTATGTCCACAAAACTATGATTTATAATATATTAAGATGAAAGCATACAGTTCTTATCTGCGCTCTCAGCTAGTATATCTTCTCTCTTTCTCTCTATCTTCCCTCCCTACGCACCTAGCTGCAGGGTTGATCTTCGCACCCAGCTGAATATCTTACAACACAGACTTCCCTCACTCCTCAATGTCTCTCTCTCTCACTACAATAATCACTCATAAAAATAAATAACTTTGAGCAGTAACAACAAAAACAATGACAACAACCCATCCCAGGTCCTCTTGACCTCTATTTATACATTACAGTAGCTCATCGACAACCTTAGGCCAAAACCTAAGTGTCAAAACCCTAGATACCAAAACCCTAGGTGTATAAAACCCTAGGTCAACTTGACCCACGTTTTTGGGGCTTCTCCAGCTTGTCTTTCCTTCCTTCTCATGCGGTGCTCCAAAGCATCCAATGATGTATTTTTTCTCTTGCTGAGTTGTCCATGATCCATTTTCCTTGCTGGTCTATCATCCTCGATCTTCTCATCCAACATATTTCTTTCTCTTACTTCACTCCGTCTTTTCTTCTCTTCTTGTCACTTCAATCCAGTATCAGTCATTGTGTCTTTCGCGCAGTTCAGATTCCATATATTCTTCCTTACTCTTTGCTTACTTCCATACCCAAGGGCCAACATATGATGTGACCTTTACCCTATCTCAAAGTTTTCCATTCCATCATTGTTGTATGTAAATACCTTAATGGAAATAACTTCTTCCTTATCTCTATTTTAAATTCCGACCATGAGGAAAGAAGATTACTACACTTACTTATGTCGTGTAGCTCGCTCTCCCACCATACAAGAGTGGTGCCTTCCAACTGAAGAGAATCTAGTTGCGCTTTAACTTCCTTTTTTTCAATATGTTGAACACAACAATATACTTCTACCTGTCGGATCGAATTATCTAGTTTGTCAGGATTAGCATCTCCATTAAACATAGGTAAAGAAAAATTTACATCAAGCTTTAATAATGGTTTCTTAAAATAGGATTTATGGCTAGAATGATGAGAACGATGAGAATGATCATAGGAAAAATAATTAGAACTTAAAGGAGAAGATGGAGGCTCAGGAGGATCTCCTCCAATCCCTTGGTTTACCGAAGCATCATCATCTGGTGGTTCTTCCTTTTTCTTCCCTTTCTTCTTCATCCTCTTCTTCTAATCTCCATACATTCATTCAACCCTTTCTAACATGGGATAAAAGACCATGTGAAAGTTTTTCTCTTGTTTATCACAGTTATCATCTTCTTCCATATTCTTCCTTCGGGACGCACGACCAACTTCAATATTTAACGTATGAAGATATCCTTCACCCTGCTTATGCTTCACCCTAGTAAGCATTCATACTCAACAATTCAATTCAGATATGACTGCTCAGATACCAACATGATCCGGGATATTTTCATCAAGTGACTTATTAAAGAACTGTATTAAATGAGAATAAAAAAAGTACACCACAAAGAAGGAAAATCTCAAAAGGAAAGAGACAAAATCATGCAATATGAACACAGATAATTTTATAATGGATTTCATCCCTAGTGGACTATGTCTCTGGGTCTTTCTCTCAAATGGGTAGGTCTTTTTATTAAATCCACAAAAGAATTGGGCAAAATACATATATATACCTCATTAAGGAGTCAAGCCACAAATGATTTACTTACATCAGAAAACTAACACCACCATTGTGTTCGTGGCATATTTTTACCTAAAAATGTTTGTTTCCACGCCTTGATCTAAGTCAGACATGTTCTGGCCCAAGAGGCACTTCTTCCTCGATTTGCATGCCACTGTTTCTACAATAAATGACTGAAAATATTGAACTTCATGCCCAAATCTTGAAAATCAGACCCAATTCCATACAAATCCATTCGAGCGCACTTGGTCTTACCTCTCATGCTCTTTTGTGTCTCAAACTCTGGCGAGACCCCCCTTTTATACTAAAACTTGGTGTTTGAGTAATAATTGACATGGTTGGTGCATTGGTTGCGGAGGCTACTTTAAGGCATAGACTATTAGGGAGGTTTCGGGATCGAATCCCACGGACTCCCCCTTTTAGCACATTGTTGGTGCACTCCGCTAAGTCTGTTGGTGGTTTTGGCGGGTGGTTAATTGGAGGAGAGTATGGTAGGTGTTCCATATATGGTGGATCCCTTGTTATTTTTTGTGGCCAGTTGGAATGTGGCTAAATCGGTGGAGTGTTGGAATATAGCGGAACTGCCGCCATATTTTGCGTATTTCCGTTTGTATATATATTTTTTTAAATTCAGTCACAGAGCCTCCTTGTGCATTTTGGGGGTGCCACGTGGTGCCCTCCTATTGGGCCACGTGGCATCCGTTGATTTTCCCATATGTATGCTGACATCACCTAGGGACACATGGCTCCTTCTGGGTGGTGCCACGTGGTGTCACCTGGGGGTGCCACATGGCACATTTTTACTCGTCCACTTGGCACCCTAAAAAGTCCAAATATGAGTGACACATGGCAGCCTCTGGTGCTGCCATGTGGCATGATGATGTCATCATGACACATGTCACCCTCTACAATTTCCATGTAGGTTGTATGGATGTTGACGTCATCCGTACGAATTCTCATGTCAACAATATGGATGTTGACTCATCCCTGCTAACTGGGCTAGGTTGACCAAAACTTTGACAACTTATATCTTTTGATCCATAACTCCGTTTGACGAACCGTTTGCGCCATTAGAAATATTGCAATGTGGTATTCGCGATCATGTTGTTTTCACTGAGTTTTGGGAACTTTAAATTTTTTCTCTTTTCCTATCTGTTGAAGCCATTCTGAGCGTCCTGAGTTTCTTTTGTGCGTTATGAATTGTTCTTATCCTTCTCTAGATCCTTTTTGGATCAACATAATGTCATTAAATGTGTGAATTAGGGTAATTTAATGCCTACATAATAGCTCTCAAAACACTTATTAACACATTATCTTCCTCCGTAAGTTTGTCAAAATGTTTTTCTTTGTGTTATCTGGCTAAAAATATGTTGTAATCATAATTTCAGTTGGAGAATCATAGATATATATTTTTTAATTTATTATTTCATTATATTTTTATTCTTAATCGAAGGACTAATATATTGCTATGATAATTGTATAATACGAAGGATATATCATGGTGATTTTGAACCACCAAAAAGAAAATAATCTTGTAGCTCTTGCTTCAACCTCCACACATGAAACTTCATCTAAACCAATAGATTTCTTAGTGATGGATACTAATTATCACACCAGAGAAGACAACTTCCCCAATTAGGTTGAAATATACAGAATATTCAACATTGGAGACTTTTCCTCGAATGATGAGAACCTTGAAGTGTGCCAGAATATACAGAAAAGTTTTATCCACCTCATAGCCACTCGACTAGAATTATTTATATACAATTATTCAACCCAATGGTGTTTCAAATGGTTTAAGCAGAGCACAAACATGATTATAAGAAAACCCAGAAGGAAGATAACGTCCCTAAGGCATGAATACATTTCCATCAGATATTATCTTCCTAGGCATGTGTGTTCCCTCAACGAGGCATGCATAAAGGAATTCACTAATAATAATAAATACTTGTCCCAATTAATGGAATATTGGTGGTTCGATGAGGAAAGACCCTTCAAGCAATGGAAAAGGCAGATTCCTACATACGAGTTCAAAATTCCATACAAGATGTTGATTACTATATTGAGCATGTTGTATTGTGAAGAGAACAACACACATTTATAGATGGACTTTCTTCCCATGGCATACACCATTGTGAAAAGAGGACATACCCTCAATTGGGTACACATATTGACTTTCAATATTTTCCTTAACATAAAAAATATTCCAGGTATGAATAAACCATGTTTCTATATGTCTTCTTATCTGATTGACGCAATTTTCTCTTCCATATAATTCCCTGATCTCATATGGAATTTAGATGATGACCAACCTTTGGTACATGTTTATTGTTCTGACCTAGGGAACATAAATTACAAGAGGTACTTAATCAATATATGTGACTATTTCCTTGCTCCCCTGTATATTATCATTTTCATATTCCCAATATATATAATATCAAAATAGGCCATGGATGGCATAAAAGGTATAACATATTTGTATTTAGGGTAATACTACAATAATATCAGGGTATAGGGAAATACTAGGGACCCAAACCTCTTGTAATGTTTTGTTCCATATCATCTATTGATGAGAGAAATTTCCTACCAGACCATAGGAACATGGGTAACCTCTCTCCTTTTGATCAACAAAAAGAAACTCTAGCCTACTTTCCCTATGCATATAGGAAACTATAGTCTATCAATGGGCCCACACCCTAGAACGAAGGAAGATACCTTATAGGAAATATACTTATACCTTGGGGAAGAAAGAGGGCACGATCCAAATGAACTAACAATAATTCATGTTATATTTATAGGCCTTACTCATTACAATATACATGTAGTTGTATCTTATGAAGACATATTCAAAGGAGTATTTTTATTCAAAGAGGTATTACAAATATTACATAATGATGTGGCTATATAGGAGCTACAATTAAAAAAAGAAGAAAAGGAGAAGATTTTAAAGGAGAAATTTCAAATGCTTCTTGAAGAAGACAAGAATAAGTTGAGAATAAAAGAACAAGAAAAAAAATTATATGAATTGGAAAAAAGAGAATAAAGGTTTATGAAGAGTATCAAAAAAGACAAGTGAAAAGGGGAAACATAAAACTGAGCCTAAGGAAATCCCCAAAGATAGTGAAAAGAATAAAAAAGAAGAGGAACTAAAAATGATTTCTCATGAAAGAATAAAGAAAAAATAGGATTATATGAAGGCCCAACAAGATTATCTGCAACAAAAGGAACTTGAGGAGGAAGCTAAGAGATTAGAAGATGAGACAGAAGAACAAAAAACGGGAAAGGGAATACTAGTGGCTGAAGCTGAAGCAAAGATAATAGGAGATGAAGAAGTAGAATAGAAAAAATCGAAAAAATGGAAAAACTTAAATGAGAACCAGAGCATCCCATCAACTCCAAATATGGGAATAATGGACATTTTCCCCCAAGAATATATATCTCTCATGGCCATCCTAGGTAATTATACATTTTATTCAATAGTACTAAATTTAGATGGTGTTTTTGTCGCTATAGATGATTATTACTACAATGATAAAGCTAAACGAATTAAGAAAATATCGAATAAAAGGAAGAGAGGACACTCTACCAACACCCAACCATCCATAGCGAGAGTTATTGAGTGGAAAGTAGGGCTTGATCAAGAAGAAAATGTTATAGATGCAACCTCTTTTCTTCATGCATTTGCAAGAGCAATTGCATCTTTTGTTTTTGAAGTTTCCATAACATTGTGGAATTCAAGAACTAACTTACTAAGATGGAAAGGGAGATGAACATACAAAGGGATAATATTTCCACAAAAGTACTCAAAGAAATTGGAGAGAAAGACAAACTTGTAATATTCCAGATATAAAAAAGTATGCAAAACATAAATAAATAGCTAGAAATGGTAGATGAACAACAATATAACCAGAACAACACCACAATAATAACAAAATGATACCAGAATAACTTAGAAAGAGCACTTTGATTACTGAGAGCAATGTTCACTTTCCTCTTCGAAGGGGAAACTTCCAGCAAAGCAGAGATCTATTACAATAATATCCAAGATGAAAGTTCTCATACCCTCGACTCCTATTTATACTAAATATGTCTATCAAAAGAACCATCTAGAGGAAGATCCTTCTAGAAGTGTAAGCTTCTATTAGGTATTATTACATCGGAATTATTATTCCTTATTGGTAGGCCTTATTAATATTGACCTTTATTACATCAGAATATATTATTATACCTACGCAAGGGGTTTAGTCCCTAACATGTCCTCCCCCTTAAAAAGAACCTTGTCCTTAAGGCTTGAGATGTGAAAATTGTTGCAGAATGGTAGTTGGTTCCCAAGTGGCATTTGTTAGAGTTGTATCTTTCCATGGCACTAACACTTCCTTGATGGTTTGCTGACACAGATGACACTCACGCTGGTCCAAAACTTGTTGTGGTTGTAGACAAATGGAGCCTTCTTCATCCAACTTGGGAAGGTTGGTTTGATTTTTTAACTTACTTCCAATCACCTTCTTTAAGAGGGAAACATGAAAAACAGTATGGATCTTAGAATGACTGGGCAAAGATAATTGATAGGCTACCTATCCCACATTCTTGAGAACGGTATAAGGACCATAAAATTTGGGCGCCAGTTTCTGACAATGGTCATCCTTGAGGGATTTTTTATTGTAAGGTTGCAATCAAAGAAACATCTAATACCCTTCTGCAAATTGGCGTTCAAAGAAACCTTTATCTTCTTGTTTATTCATGCGATTCTGGCCCATGACCAAATTCTCTTTGAGGGTACAGAGAATAGCCTCTTGAACTGTAAGCATTTGGTCAACCGCCTAGACCTTCAAGACACCTCGAAAATATGAGAGAACTGAAAGTGGCTTTTTTCCATATACCACTTCAAAAGGAATCATGCGGGTAGTTGTATGGCACAAAGTGTTGTACCACCATTCAACTAGTGGTAACCATTTAGGTCATTGATTTTGCCTTTCCGAGGCATAACACCTCAAATATGTTTCCAAACAATTGTTGACAACTTCATATTGACCATCAGTGTAGGGATGATAAGCTATTGTGAGATGCAATTGGGTGCCTTGTAGTTTGAACAGTTGTTGCCAAAAATTGCTGGTGAAAGTTGGGCTATGATCAGAATTAATAGAATGCAACATGCCATGAAGCTTGAAGACCTGATCCATGAAAATTTGAGCCACAGTGGATGTTGTAAATGGGTTTTGAAGAGGAAAAAAATGAGCATAATTGGAAATACGATCAACTACCACCATGATGCCTGATGTATTTCCCAATTTAGGTAATCCTACAATAAAATCCATAGAGATATCCTTCCAAATAGCAGGTGGAATCAGAAGCGGTTGTAGTGTGCCAGGATATTTGACTATTTATCCCTTGTTGAGTTGACACACATCACATTTCACCACAAAATTATGAACTTCATGTTTCATACCATCCTATAAAAAACAACATTTGACCCTGTCATAGGTTTTGGTAAACCCAGAGTGCCCAACTATGGGTGTAGCATGAATCTCGGAAAGTACCATGGATTTAATTTTTCACTGTTTACTTAAATACAAACGGCCTTTGTATCGAAGCTCATCATGGAGCCAAGAGTACCCTGGGGAAACTGGAGAATTGGATTGCAATTATTGTATCAGATGTGAACTTTTTGGATTGTGTAGCCATTCCTGGCGAACATCTTGGAGCCAATCTCGTACAATGAAGGAGAGAGAAAAAAGGGGCCCATCATCTTCATATTTGTGGGAAAATGCATCTGCAACGACATTGTCTTTTCCATTTTTGTAAATTATCTCATAATCATATCCAAAGATATTAGTCATCCATTTTTGTTTCCCTAGGGAGGAAATGCGTTGTTACAGAAAATACTTGAGGCGATAATACCTTGTTAAGACCAAAAATCCATGCAATATTTTGAGAGTCTTTGGGTGAGGCTAGTCTTGAATAGCTTCAATATTTTTAGGATCCACCTTGACTCCGGCCTTGACAACAAGATGACCCAAGTACTTGACTTCTGAGGTGCCAAAAGAAAATTTAGATTGTTTCATGAAAAGTTGGTGCTGAGAGAGTAGATAGAGAACTCGATCCACATGAGCAAGATGGTTTGTCTAGGTTTTTCTATATATGAGGATATCATCAAAGAAAACTAAGACCAAATGATGAAGAAAAGGACGGAAGACAAGATTCATGAGGCTTTGGAAAGTGGAGGGAGCATTACACAAGCCAAAGGGCATGACCAAAAAATCATAGTGGCCCTCATGAGTTCTAAAGGTAGTCTTAGGAATGTCTTCCTCTTTCATATAGATCTGGTGGTAGCCAGAATGAAGATCAAGTTTAGTAAAGAACTGGGCACTACTCAATTCATCCAAGAGGTCATCAATGACAGGAATGTGAAATTTGTCTTTAATGGTGAGTTTGTTGAGGGCGCGGAAGTTAGGAAACATGCACCAAAAACCTTAGTTATTAAGGACCATGACCATAGGAGAAGATTAGGGGCTCGTACTAGGGAGGATAACACTTGCATTGAGAAGTTCTTGAACCATGTTCTCATTTTCATTCTTTTGGGAAAAGGGGTGATGATAGGGACAAATATTGGGAGGAAGGCTTCCTAGGACAAGGGGAATGGAATGATCATGAACACCACGGGAAGGAGGGAGTCCCTGGGGAGTGAAAAAAACCACTTGATGTTTAGAGAGGATGGATTGGAGGTCCTGCATCACAGAGGGTGTCTTAGTTGCTTGTATGGCATGGAGTTGGGAAATAACGCCAGAATGATCTTTTTTGAGAAGATTTTCCATGCAATGGGAACTAATGATCCCTCGGGAACTGGAAATGATGCCTTGGAACTTATATTGTTGGTTCTCCTGGTCGAATTGCATGGTTAATTCCTTAAAATCCATGATAATGGGACCCAAAGTCCTTAGCAATTCTTCACCCAACACAATGTCACAACCACCCATGTTGATAACAAACATATGATATTTCATGTGGTAGTCACCAATTTGGAGATGAACATTTTCACAATGCGCTCAACATTTCATGGCCCTGTCATTGGCAATCATGATTTGGAAATTATTGACTACACGGATATAGAAATTAGTTTCTTGGGAAATGTGGCAATGAATAAAATTATGAGTGATTCCACTATCAATAAGAATTATGACCTTCCTATGCTTGATGTAACCAATTATATTGAGGGTTTGGGGTGTAGAGAAGCTAGTGAGAGCATTTAGGGAAATTACCAATTATACTTCGGGAGGGTTTGAGGGAGGGGTTAGGTCAGTGGGTTCAAGTGACACAGACACAAGGGGAGCTTCAACATCCTCTTTCGAAACATCCTCCGAGATGGACATAAAAAGATTTTTTTCCTTACACTTGTGTCCCAAAAAATATTTGCCATCACAATTATAACAAAGGCCTTTGAGTTGGCATTCATCCATTTCAGCTGTGGTAAAGTTTTGGATCTTTATTGGAGTATAAGGAGGAGTGGGATTTACTGGTTTAGTGTGAGGTATAAAGGAGGTCTTCTAGTTTTGAGAAGATACAACCTATTGTGATTCCTTATCTCTTTTAGTATCCTCTACCCAAATCCGAGGCTGAGCCATGAGGACATGGGCACAATTCTCATCCTTGAGGCCACTGATAAAACATTCTCGGAAAAAAGCATCAGACATGCCCTCTGTACAAAACTCAAGTCACTCAAAATAAGTTATAAAGTCTTCCATTGTGCCATATTGTTTCAACTTTGTCAAACATCCTAAATGGTTGGTGTCAGTGTCAAAGCATTCATAAATCTCTACCACAAAGTGTGTCCAAGCAACATACCATTGGCGAGTAGTTTTTCTCCATTGCCACCATTGCCAATGTTCTTGATATAGATGGAGAACATCATACATGAGTTTGGCCAACTCATATGTAATGTCCTACAAAGAGAAATAATGTTTCATTTGAGTTACCCAGCCAGTGGGATCCGAGACATAAAATGTGGTCACATCCACACACGGAAGGCGTAGGTCACACTGAAAGTGATGGGGTTGCAAATTATGGGAATGAGATGAAGTTTCACCTTAGGTATGCAAAGGTGGGTCAGATAAGGGAGGATATGCAGGGATATGCAGCTTGGTGTAGATCATCGTAGTGACAGATTCAAGCTGGGTAGTAATGTCTTGTTTGAGGTCTTGTTTGAGTTCCTTGATTGAGGTAGCTATGGAGGAATGCATTTTTTTATTGATGGTGGAAATACTAGAATTGAGCTATCTCACTTCTTATTGGGTCTCTGTGAAATTAGAGTGAAAGGTATTGATGCGAGCTTCCAAGTCTTGGCTACATGTATGGTCCATGATGACGAGGGAACCGAAAAAGGGCGGGTGGGGTCAAACAATTTGTTGAAAAATGATAGGTATGAAAGTGATAGGGGTGAAGAGAGAAATCCAATGGACTAGTTCTCAAATAATGGTGCCAATAGGATACCGATTTTTTTTTTTTTTTTTTACACCTACGGAGTTATACTCCGATATGAAAAATAATGCAGTTATGAAATGCCCAAATGCTTAATCAAGAAGAAATGTGTAGTAATTTGGAAACTCAAATGTAGCAGACACAGTTGCACGACAATAGATCTTGTATGTTTTGTTTTTTGTTTTGGTCCCCAAAGGTTAGGTATTCAAGGGTTCTACAGACAAGGGTTTTCCCTATGCTACAACTCTCTGATATACGTGCGGGTTCCAACAATGGTACTCGGCCCAATATCTCAGAGAACCAACTAAGGAGGATAGAATTTTCCCTTAGCCATATTAATCGACTACCCAGGTACTAGAGAGTATGTTCCCAAGTTTTTTTCTCGGTGGCACTATTGTAGTCAGGCGACCAATCGGTTTATCTATGGAGGGATTAAGGAAATCTAGGTCGATCCATATACAGGTGTTGTCTGATGTGCTACCACTTGAAGGGGTATCAAAAGGGGTTACAAGGGTGGCCAACAGATGCGCGTTTAAGTACCACTTGTATTTTCTGCATGTATGAATCCTCGACTGTGGGTTTATGCATGTAACGATAGATCTTTGTAGCTTAAAGACGTCGGAATACGTCTCTATCCTGGAAACAAATTAACCCACAATTTTCTACTGAGGAAGGTTCTCTGATACCACTTGTAATATTCCAAATATAAAAAAGTATGCAGATGAACAAAAATATAACCATATTAACACCACAATAATGCCAAAATTATACCAGAATAACTCAGAAAGATCACTTTGATTACTGAGAGAAATGTTCACTTGCCTCTTCGAGGGGTCAACCTCCAATAGAGTAGAGCTCTATTACAATAATATCCAAGACAAAATTTCTCATACCCTTGACTCCTATTTATACTAAATATGTCTATCAAAAGAACCATCTAGAGGAATATCCTTCTAGGAGTGGAAGCTTCTATTAGGTCTTCTTACATTGGACTTACTCTTCCTTATTTCTAGGCCTTATTAATATTGACCTTGATTGCATCAGAATATATTATTCTACCTACATGAGGGGTTAGGTCCCTAACAAAACTCCACAAGCAAGATCTTAAAAAAAGTGTGCAATATGCAAGATATGAAATGAATTTGGAGTTTGAAAAGATAAACATGAATGTTGATACTCTTCACACGAAGAGTTAAAGTCTTTGTAAACCCAAAAGAATGAGATAAATGAAAAAACTGAGAAGAAAGTACATTTAGAGTGAGACATGCACAACAAAGAGTTGGATTGTATAAAACAAAATATCTTTGAATAAATTGAACAAATAAAGGCTAAGCATGCTCAGGAGGTATCCAATTTACAAAGAGAGCAAGTTGAATCCAAGAGGTTCATTGAACAAAAAAATTACTGAATTCTAGGATTATAAAAGGAAAAATAAAAGATTGAAAAGTCTCTAGAAGAGAACAAAGAAACAAGTATTTATTTAAAATATGTAAGGGTAGAAGCGATGGAGCTCAATGATAAAAGGAAATTAGAACAAAAGCAATGCTTATGCCTTCACAATGTTATACAGACTGACAAAGACGACAATTAAGACTAGAGGATCAAATGGATGAGATCAGTGATCAATACCAAAAGGAAAGTGACACTTTTGATTTTTTGTTGTTGTATCTTTGGGAGGTATTCCAAAACGAGGCCAAGGTGTCAACAATGTGGGAATATTCACTGGAAACATACAAGATTTTTGTTTTAGTGAAATTTCCCCCAAAATGAGGCTAGGGCCTCATGGGGAAGTTGATGGTATTTGTGGGCTTGGGATGGGGTGTCACACCCACAAAGAGTAATACAATATTATAATTAATTATGAGTTTAGAAGGGATTCCTAAACTCACTCAATGGAATTGTATATAAAGGAGAGATGCCATTGTGACATTTTCTCATTGTGGAAGAATAGAGTTAGCATAAGTGAGTCTAGACTTATGCTAGGTGGCTTGGTGATTTCAGCAAAGAGGAATTATGCATGGTGGAAAATCTATCCTAGGGTTGAGGACTCTCTATTTTATGTTATTGGAAGGTAAAATGACACCACACATGTGGGAGAGAGAGAAATTTGTAGAAGGAATAAATTGTATGATTTAAGTGAGTCCTACTGGTGCAGCTGCACTCCTCGGAGCACGTCCACTTCCTCAGGACCTTCTTTCATTCACGGCCCGAAGAACTCAAAGGTTCCTTTGATTCCCTATCGGGAATTCTTCTTACCCACAACAACTCTCCACATGGATCTCCCTTAATGAATAGGGAAATCGGATCTCGCGATTTCGTGAATCCTATGGTCACGTGTTTTGTGCCTCACAATTCCCCGAAATCCGATGTGGGTCAACGTTGACTTTATCCTCTGCTATCAGAGTTCTCCCTATCAGGAAATCGCTATTCGTGATGTCAACAAATGGAGTTTCTGAACTCCAAACCCTGATGTGCCGATACTCCGATGCACACGTGCGGATTTACTTTTCCACCTCCCATCACCTCTGTCAAGATTTCAGAATTCATGGGATCACGAATCCTAATGCCAAAGGATTCGGGACTCACCTTTTCCCGATCCCTGATATAGTATGCCACCTTTCCTCCACTAACCCTGGCTGTGGACCACACGATCCTTCCGTCGGGATATCGCGTTTCGCGATTCCAAGTGGCAAGTGTTTTTTGTTCTTAGAAACCCCAATTCTCCAAACCCCGACTCTTTGGGATCCCCTGACATGTGTCCCACACGATGGATGGTTCTGAACTTTTTGGGATATCGTGGATCGCGATATCAGAATTCTCGTTGCACAAGTTTGGAGTTTCGACTTGTGACTCTCTGATACACGATACCACATGTAGATCCGACGGATCCTTCCGTCTCGGATCGATGGATCTGCTTCCCCTTGAGCTTCGAACCTCTTCCACACTTCCACTGTAACTTTCCTGCGCTTATCCTCCAGTGAATTCGAAGGCCTACTCCTCCTGATATTCTCCATGACTTCAGTCTTCTCAAGTACCTCTGGCACGCACTCCTTGTGGAAACCCTTCAACCTCGACTGAGTGTTGAAGTCTCTTGACTCTACGCACTCCTGCAACAGCAGTCTTTCAGTACTCCACTCAGGTTCACAACCTTGAGGATTTTATCTGGCCTGTGCACTCCTTGCACGGAACTATGCCTAACTGAACTTCTGGAATGAATGAGAACAAAATCTCTCTCTAAGTGAACCCTTCTGTCAATGCACTCCTTGAGGACGATTCGACTGCACTCCTTGCAGGAATCCTCTGGCTCAATTGGAGAAACAATTGAAACTCATTCCTTCCTTCTTCCAGACTTCAATTAACACATGAAATCAAGTACACAGCATATAAAAGAACATGTATGACAAAAAGCAAATATTCACGAGCATAACATCAATATATAGAGAAACAACACAAAACCATGGAATTGAATCAAAGCTTTCTTCTATTAATTCAATTGTCTATACATGGGTGTTCTTCATACAATTCTCTGCATGCTCTTCTTCTGCTTCTATGCTCAGGCTCGGGCTAAGGCTAATGTTACAATGTACAAAGGAGGGTGTCTATATCCGTTTTCCCTCTTGGAAGCTAAAGCTATCAAATCAAAGATTAAATTCCTATCTACCAACATTAACTATATTAAATTTCGACTATCTACCAAAGGACGAGAGTTATCCACTCAAGGTACATTACAATATACAAAGGTGCCTCCTCTTAAATGACTCATTTAAGATTGCGCAACAGTCCCAAAGCATTTTCAAAATTTGTGCTGGTTTATCCATCTAGTTTCCGCTTCCGCGCTAGCTCGTTTGATGTGTTGGCGATGCTCCTGCATCATACTCCTCGGCTTGAAAAATTTCATGGGCTCCCGTCCATGAGCTCCTGCACGGTCTGTCCATGCTTTTGTATCATTTCTTCGCTTTCCCAGTTGGCATCTTCCACTGGGTGATTCTTCCACTTGATTAGATACTTGAAGTATTGCTTCTGTCTGGTCTTCTTACCCACTCTCTTGTCTAGTATGTACTCCATCTGCGGCTTCTCTGCTATCGAAAATTGTTTCATCCACTGGATCACTAGTTCCTCAACTCTAGTCTTTACTTCTCTAGCCCTGTATGGGTATAAATCTGCGATATTGAATATCAGAGATATCCTGATGCAATCTGGCAATTCGATCTCATAAGATTTTTCTCCGAATTTTCTCAAGACCTTACATGGCCCGATTTTCTTCATCTTCAATTTATCATATGTTCCCCTCATAAACCTTTCTTTCCTTAGGTGTGCCAGAACTAAATCACCAACTTCAAACTGAAGTTGTCTTCGATGCTGATCTGCTCTGCGCTTATACTCCTAGCTTGATTTCAGCGACCGCTCCTTCACCTGGTGGTGAAGTTCTTTCATCACTTCAGCGAAGTCTTCTGCACTAGCACTGCTAGTAGCAGTCTGTTCTGAATCCCTCAGTTCAAAAAATCCTCTCGGCTGCATTCCATACATGATCTGAAATGGACTTTTCCCTGTGCTTCGATTCACCGAATCATTATATGCAAATTCTGCCTGTGGCAATATGTGGTCCCAACTGCTATGGTGCTCTTTCACCAAGCTTCTCAGCAAGTCTCCTAGACTTCTACTGACCACCTCTGTTTGTCCATCCATCTGAGGATGATAAGCAGAACTAAACGTCAAGTTAGTTCCTATCTTCTTCCACAAGGTCCTCCAAAAATTCCCTATGAACTTAGTGTCCCTATCTGAAACTATACTTTTCGGTAATCCATGAAGTCGAATGACCTCTTTGAAAAATAGATTTGTGATGTGAGTCGCATCACTGGTTTTCTGACATGGAATAAAATGTGTCATTTTTGAAAACCTGTCTACTACTACAAAGATGGAATCAACACCCCTTTGCATCCTTGGAAAACCCAATACAAAATCCATGCTTATCGCCTCCCATGGCCTCTTTAGTATGGGCAATGGATGATAAAAACCTACATTCTATTTCCTTCCCTTCGAATGCTTGCAAATTCTGCATCTGTCCACAAACTTCTTGACATATGCTCGCATCCCCGGCCAAAAATATGACTCATTCAGCTTCGCGAATGTTTTGTCATGGCCAAAATGTCCTGCTAAGCCTCCGCTGTGTTTCTCCTTCAACAGGTTCTCCCTCATGGAGCATTTTGGAATACACAGTTGATTGCCTCTGAACAAAAATCCCTCCTGGATCATATAATCTATCCAAGGACTCCTGTCTCTGAGAACTGGATTCTCAGCTACTTCATATGCCTCTCCAAAATCTGCATCACCTGCGTACATGTCCCTGAGATTTTCAAAACCTAATGTTTTGATTCGGAACTCCTGCAACAACAAACACTTCCTACTCAAAGCATCAACCACTTTGTTAGCAGTACCCAAAATATGCTTAATTACAAATGTGAAGTTTTGCATATACTCTACCCATTTGGCATGTTTTTGATTCAACTTCTCCTGTTGAGTCACAAACTGCAGTGCATGATTATCACTGTACAATACAAATTCTTTTGGGATCAAGTAATGCCTCCATTTCTTCAACGCATGTATGATAGCATATAATTCTTTATCATACATGGATTATTTCAATTTCGCCTCATCCAACTTCTCGCTAAAATATGCAACTGGCCTGTCTTCTTGACTTAAGACTGCCTCTATGGAAAATCCACTTGCGTCACATTTCACCTGAAATGTTTTCAGGAAATCCGGCAACACCAAAACTGGTTGTTCCGTTATCTTCTGCTTCAACAGATTGAAGCTTTTCTCAGCCTCTACTATCCAGTGAAAAGACTTATGCCACTTCTTCACTATGTCCATCATCGCTGCGTTGATTCCACTGAAATTACTAATGAAATTCCAGTAGAAACTAGCTAAACCATGAAAACTTCTCACCTCAAAGATATTTATCGGTGATGGCCAATTCTTGATTACTTCTACCTTATCCGGATCCATCCTCAACTCATTTTCTGAAATAACAAAACCCAAATAAATGAGTTATGTCTTCATAAATGAAGACTTCTTCATATTAATCAACAACTTCTCCTGCTGTAGCTTCTTCATCACAATAGCCAAATGCTTCAAGTGTTCTGCCACTGACTTACTGTAAATCAATATGTCATCCAAATACACAATGACGAAATTCCCGATGAATTCCCTCAGGACTTCATTCATCAACCTCATAAAGGTACTTGGCACATTCGTCAAGCCAAACGGCATGACAAGCCATTCATAAAAACCTTCGTTTGTCTTGAATGTTGTCTTCCATTCATCGCCTTCTCTCATGTGAATCTGGTGGTATCCACTTTTTAAATATATCTTTTAAAAATAATTCACCCCGCTCAGGCAATCCATCAGATCATCCATTCTCGGCAATGGGAACCTGTACCTAATGGTTATCTTGTTGATGGCCCTTGAGTCGGTACACATCCTCCAGCCTCCGTCTTTCTTCGGACTGAGCACTGTCGGAACAACACATGGGCTCAAGATTTCTCTGACCAAACCTTTGTCCATCAACTCCTGGACCTTCTTTTTAACCTCTTCATTCTCTTGTGGCGTCAACCTGTATGCATCTTTATTCGGAAAACTGGCTCCTGGTATGAGGTCTATATGATGACTCACACTCCTCATCCGTGGCAACGAACGAGGTAATTCATCCACTATGATATCAGTGAACTCTTCTAGCAGTTCCTGAATCTCATCTAGTAAATCATCCACTCTTGTGCTAGTCAAAACAATCCTCACTTTCCTGACCACAAAGAATTGTGGATCTTCTTTCTTCTTCACCTCCGTAAGAAGTTCCTTCCCACTCATGAGAAGTACTGTGTTGCTTACCTTCGGCTTCACCTCCTTATATTTTATCGGAAGAAACATATGGGTTCTCCCATTCTTCTCCAGGGTGTATGTGTTCATTCTCCCATCATGAATCACATTTCTGTCATATTTCCATGGTCTACCCAGCAATAAATGACATACATCCATGGGAATAACATCACATAAAATCTTATCATTATATCCACCTATTTTGAATTCAACCAAGCATTGTTTAGTAATAGTTACCTGGTGTCCTTTCTCTAGCCACAAAACTTTGTATGGGCTTGGATGATCAGTCGTCTCCAGCTCCAGCTTCTCTACCATCTCTGTTGATATGAGATTATCCGTGTGTTGGCGATGGAAGTCACTCCTGGATTGCTTGCAGGAGCAGAGCCCGACGCCCATCAGTTTAATGTCACGATTTGTTTAAAGGGTGATCAAATGGAGGAAAACTGAAAACAAAATCGTGTCAACTCAGAAAC
>ML777293.1:1372274-1394624 GCA_009831015.1 Picea engelmannii | reverse complement strand
GGGTCCGGAATGGTCTTCATCTCCATTGATCCGGGCGCGCCGATCTGAGCTGTTGGAGAGGTGCGCCCCCGATTCCGGACCCCCCCGGCTTAAAGGTAGAAAGGCAAGGGGGGTCCGGAATCCAACGCGCACCGTTGATCCGGGCGCGCGAATCTGGACCGCTCAGACCTGCTCGTCGCTTACCATGGGCGCATTATCGCCTGATACTTAGGAAAAATGGGTTTTTAACCCCTTCTTTTTCTATCTAACCCCCTCTATAGAAAATATCGCTAACACCGTGCTACCACTATCTACAATGACCTTGCACACCCTATCCTTGGTCTTGCAAGCTGTCCTGAAAAGTCTAGTCTTTTGGGCTGAATTTTCCACCTCCTTCTCGGGTGTCAAAATGTCTTTACGCATCATCAATTACCTTCCTCCTTTTGCGCCTTCAACCTCAACATATCGCCTCTGCGCTTCCGTGATGTGAGCTTCTCCAATGTCCTTCTTTTTCTCTGGACACTCATAAGACTTGTGCCCATTCTTTCCACATGTGAAGCATGTGATTTCTCCATCTCTTCCTCTTCCTCTACCTCTAGTATGAGGAAAAGTGTTGTTGTCAGCATATCCTCCTCTCTGATCTATATGCTGCCCTCTCTGTTCAACATATGCCCCTCGCTGTGAGGTTCCACCTCTCTCTGCTTTACCCTGAGGTTTCTTCCATTCCTCCTTGGGCTTATGGAACTTGTCCTGGGGGACTGCCTTACCTCTGGGATGACTCCTGCCTCACCCTCACTGTCCTTGCTTACGGCTCAAATTCTCCTCTTCTTTCAGAGCAATCTGATAAGCATCCTCTACCGTTTGGATGGTTACCATGCTCAATTCATCCTGAATGTCGTATCTCAGACCATTGAGATATATGGAAACCTTCTCATCATCACTCTCCTGATGACCTGCTATGATGTTCAGTCGATAGAATTCCTCAGTGTATTCTTTCACTGTCATCAGCTTCCGTCTCAGGTTCTACATCCTCCTGAATAGAGTAATTTTATAATCCCTTGGGATGAACTTCGCTTTCATCTTTGCAATCATTTGATCCCAACTCTTAATCTTCTGCTTTCCTTTACAGTGTCTGTCAGCTTGTAGCTCATCCCACCACAATGCTGCATGTCCCTTCAAGCACGTGAAAGCATGCTTGACTTTCTTATCCTCTTCGACATATTCATAGTCGAAGTAGGTGTCCAGGGCTCTAATCCAATCTAGTAGCTCCTCTGCATCCAGATTTCCCTCATAGACTGGAATGTCCATTTTTTCTTTCGCACCCATCCTGGAAATAGCTTTAATCAGGCATTCATTCACTGCATCCTCAGCTGCAACTTCCTCCTCATGTTCAGCCTCAACTTCATCCTCTGAATCGCTAAAATTCCCCGCACTAACTGTGCGTCTCTGCGCCATCTCCATGTCTTCAAGTCTTGCTCGAAGATCTCTCATCTGTCTCTCCATTTATGGATTGACTACCTGCCTACCTCTTCTTCGTACCTCCGTATCTTCTGGATCAGGTGACTATCTTTCTCTTCTTGGCAGCATGGCGAATTCTCCTCTTCTCTCTACTATAGAAAACAAAGAAACTTTCCTCGCTCTGATACCACAACTAGCACAGTCGCACTCCTCGGAGCACGTCCGCTTCCTCAGGACCTTCTTTCATTCACGGCCCGAAGAACTCAAAGGTTCCTCTGATTCCCTATCGGGAATTCTTCTTACCCACAACAACTCTCCACATGGATCTCCCTTAATGAATCGGGAAATCGGATCTCGCGAATCCTATGGTCGTGTGTTTTGTGCCTCACAATTCCCCGAAATCCAATGTGGGTCAACATTGAATTTCTTCCATACTATTGGATTTCTCCCTATCGGGAAATCACTACTCGCGATGTCAACAAATGGAGTTTCTGAACTCCAAACCCCGATGTGTCGATACTCCGATGCAAACGTGCGAATTTACTTTTCCACCTCCCGTCACCTCTGTCGGGATTTCGGAATTCGCGGGATCGCGAATCCTGATGCCAAATGATTCAGGACTCACCTTTTCCCGATCCCTGATATGGTATGCCACCTGTCCTCCAATAACCCTGGCTGTGGCCCACACGATCCTTCCGTTGGGATATCACGTTTCGCGATTCCAAGCTGCAAGTGTTTCCTGTTCTTAGAAACCCCGATTCTCCGAACCCCGACTCCTCGGGATCCCTTGACACGTGTCCCACATGATGGATGGTTCTGAACTTGTCGAGATATCACGGATCGCGATATTTCAATTCTCATTGCACAAGTTTGGAGTTTCGACTTGCGACTCTCCAATACATGATACCACGTGTAGATCCGACAGCTCCTTCCGTCTCGGATCAACGATTCTGCTTCCCCTTGAGCTTCGAACCTCTTCCACACTTCCACTGTAACTTTCCTACGCTTATCCTCTAGTGAATTCGAAGGCCTACTCCTCCTGAGCTTCTCCACAACTTCAGTCTTCTCGGGTACCTCTTGCACGCACTCCTTGCGGCAACCCTTCAACCTCGACTGAGTGTTGAAGTCTCTCGACTCTGCGCACTCCTGCAGCAACAGTCTTTCAGTACTCCACTGAGGTTCACAACCTTGAGGCTTTTATCTGGCCTGTGCACTCCTTGCATGACACTGTGCCTAACTGCACCTCTGGAATGAATGAGAACAAAATCTCTCTCTAAGTGAACCCTTCTGTCAACGCACTCCTTGCGGACGATTCGACTGCACTCCTTGCAGGAATCCTCTGGCTCAACTGGAGAAACAATTGAAACTCATTCCTTCCTTCTTCCAGACTTCAATTAACACATGAAATCACGTAGACAGCATATAAAAGCACATGTATGACAGAAAGAAAATATTCATGAGCATAACATCAATTTATAGAGAAACAACACAAAACCATGGAATTGAATCAAAGCTTTCTTCTATTAATTCAATTGTCTATACATGGGTGTTCTTCATACAATTCTCTGCATGCTCTTCTTCTGCTTCTATGGTCAGTCTCAGGCTAAGGCTAATGTTACAATGTACAAAGTAGGGTGTCTATATCCGTTTTCCCTCTTGGACGCTAAAGCTATCAAATCAAAGATTAAATTCCTATCTACCAGCATTAACTATATTAAATGTCGATTATCTACCAAAGGAAGAGAGCTATCCGCTCAAGGTCCATTACAATATACAAAGGTGCCTCCTCTTAAATGACTCATTTAAGATTGCGCAACAGTCCCAAAGCATTTTCAAAATTTGTGTTGGTTTATCCAGCTGGTTTCCACTTCCGCGCTGGCTCGTTTGATGTGCTGGTGATGCTCCTGCATCACCTACGTAAGGGTCCATACATTTTTTTGTGAATGTATGTGGTTTTTAGTGGGAAAAATTGCATACATACACAGGTTGAAGTGGGAACAGTCACATACATACGTACATAGATTCCTCGACAGGTGCAAGTCCATATAGAGATGACAGATGATGTCAACAGGTCGTACAAGTGGTTTGTAGTAGATTTATGGAAAGAATAGTTTTTTAGGATATTTGTTGAGGATTGGTTTTCTAATTTTCTTGGTTGTTGTAGAACAAGGTTGTCCTCATATTTTGGTGATATTTTTACTGGTTGTGAGGATGACCTTGTCCTTAGATTTGGTGATATTGTATTAGTTGGGAGGGATGGTTTTTCCCTTGGGATTTATAAAATTTATAAGGTTATAAGAATAAAAATATTTTTTCTCATATGTGTTGATGATTCATCTCTGATCTTTTGTGTTTCCATTTCATGTAATTTCAGAGATAATAGCTAGGTTTTTACTATTAGATCACTAGGAAGCAATTTTCAGATATGAAAATTAGTCACATAAGAGTGTATGTGAAATTTTACATTGATAAGGTCATTGATTGGAAATGAGTTTATAAATATCCCCCTAACACAATTCCATTATATTCTAGAAAAACAATATGAAGGATAAAGTTTTCTTTGATTCATGTAAACCTTTGTTGAAGAATATTCAGGATGTTTAGGAGACAACAACAAAAGTATGAAAAAGGCTATGGGATAATTTGTATTATATTATTGATAATTTTTAATGAAGATAACTCCCCCCCTTGATGAACAAACACCAACAAAGCTAAGAATACCCGAGATAGAGGAACAAAGAGAAATCAACCAAGAAAATATCAAACAATTGATAGAGGTAAATAAAGAAGTTCTAAATGAATATTTTATAAAACCCACTAGGTTTATCACAATGACCTAGAGTTTCATAGCGTAGATAACACAAAATTTAAAACTAGAAGTGTCTACCAAGATCTGCGAGGGAGACTTAGATTTGAATATGCAGTCAGATAAGTTAGAAAATGTAATGGAAGACTATTGTCTCTAGA
Organism: Picea engelmannii; assembly: GCA_009831015.1. Taxonomy (NCBI): domain Eukaryota; kingdom Viridiplantae; phylum Streptophyta; class Pinopsida; order Pinales; family Pinaceae; genus Picea; species Picea engelmannii. The sequence continues at coordinate 1,390,220 of ML777293.1, read as the reverse complement.
GAGAATATCGGGATCAGATGAATATGCAGAAGACTTCATCATTACCTTATTTTTGTAATTGATTTGTTTCTCTTATTTCCTTTTATATTTGTTGTAAATGGATTGGGAATGTGAAAAGTTACATCCTAACTACGCTTTACTTATGTTACAGTTTTGGAATATAAACAATATCTTGAATAGTATAAAAGAGAGAATTGTTAATGAAAACATGGCTTTTGATTTCTATTGTATATGGACAGTACTTTTACTGGATGTTGAATAGATCAAGAGACATCAATGAGAATTTTGGTAATGGATATGTGTGAATGAGATTATTCGTTTTCTGCATATTTATCCTGTGAATGTATGGATTATAGTTTAATGAAATTTTCTTTACTATTGTTCTGTATCCTCATGTTACCATAGTTTTCATTATGAGTGCATCAATTGTTTAATAAGTTGGTGAAACAATTAATTGCATCATGATTATTATATTTTCATTCTAACTTAATCCTTGTGTCTATGAATTAATTATGTACAAGTAGTATTATTCTTTATTGTTCTCGTCCCTATAGATTTATCTTGATCGAGGTAGTTTAGAAAAAGTTAGAAATTGATCTTAGAATAGTGAATAGGTGTCTTAGTTTAATTTAGCTTTATTTTTAATTCATATGAGAACAATATGTTCTCAGATTCATATTTAGATAATGTTTATGTGGAAACTGGTCCCACATTCTAGTGAGAAATGTTACACCAAATTAGAGTGAGTCTAATTGGGACTTGTAATCGGGAATTCTCCCTTTCCCACTTGACAAGTAGATTTTGAACCCATAAACACCTTCATTATCAATCATAACTCCTAAGCTCCCATCATACATCCCAAATTTTGATGGAAAACCAAGAGAATACACATCCACACACATAATCACATATCATTTGTGTTGCTCATCCAACTCCTTGATGCATGATAGAATAATGTTGCATATTTTCCAGATATTCCTTATTGGTGTTAAAATGAATACTTGACACTGAGAGGAGGGGTGAATCAATGTCACAAAACTTTCAAAAAATTTCCACTTTTCATAAATTAGCTGAACAACATATATTTATTTCATTTTATCAAACAATATATAAAAAAATAAATATTTTATTTATTTATTTAACTTGAATGAATACAAAAGATCAATCTTTTAATTTCATCTTCAAACAATTATGAGAGACACAACTCTCTGTTACAAGACCCATCTTGTATTTCTCAGATCCAACTGAGAAATGAGGAATCCAAACCTCATAACAAGTCCCAACTTGTTTATCTCAGATCCAACTGAGATGTGAGGAATCCAATCCTCATACAAGACCCATCTTGTAAATAGGCACCAACCTAATAGAATGAACCTCCATTCAATCCATTATATATAAATATATATACTTCAACAAATTCAAATGCTCTCTCTTCTCACCATTCTTTCTTGTTTATATAGTCTTCCAAATGGTGTGAATTTGAATCATTGCATCTTTTGATTTTGAACCATTGTACCTTTTCATTTAAATCATAATATTAATCTTTAAATAATATCATTTTCCTTTTTATTCTTTATTCATAATGCTCATTAATTAACTCTCTTTTAATCATGACTATGTGTCGGTTCTTTTGTCTTCATGAGTTGATAACAGACATGGATCGACTCATCATATCATTCTCATCCTTCTACAGTGTTCTCATTTCACCAATAGATCAAATTTAATCTTTTATCGATTCTTTGTATTGTTCTAGTGCTAACTCTTTGTCGAATTAAATCTGTATGAGGTGCTTCCTTCAAACCATTTACATATGACCATATGCACAAAATCATGGGCTTATTTTCTAAGCGATATTCTTAGCATTTCCTCTTCTTTCTCTCTTTGTTTCTTTATTTCATACGACCGCAGGTGGTGACCAAGCGCTAGGCCAAGCAAGTGCTTGATCACTTATCAAAATCAACGGTTACGTTTTAATCTCCCGATGAGATGGACGAATGTCGGTATTTTGGGACTTTGTCCTTCATGACTTCCAACCTCTATAATCTTTCAAATATCCTGAAGTAGATCAGATGGTTGATATATTATTTTCACGATGAACGATTCTCATTCACTTTGGAACTTCGGCTATTTGTGGCTCCTGAACTCTGGAGTAACAATTCCTCTGAAGTGATTACCTACCAAATAAGTCATACAACAATGGTGACTGCTTGTTTTCGTTTAAGACTTCCACTTACGCTATCCTTCCACTGTACTTGATCAACATTCGAGAACGCTCTCAAATTATATCAACTGTAGGCGTTAACTTCGGCCTTCGGTGCTTCGGGTGATTTCTGATGTTAGAAACTGGTTTCCCTCGGAGTACATACTCTCAAAGTGACATAACTTTCTTATGTCACTTATGACTTAGCACTAATCGAGTGGCTACCACGTGTCACTTAGAATTGTGACTTACATGTACCTAAAATTCCAATTTCATATTGACACTTCTCATCATCTGATTGTGCCACGTGTCCTTGTTGACATGGATATCCTGATGTGTGTGCTATGTGTCTTCACTTTGTGAATTCAGAGCTTTGGCCTTGGTATTTTCTTAACCTATCCTTCCACTTTACTTGATCCAATGGTCGGTATATTATCCAAAATGTTACTCATATCAGATGACTCATGTCCACTTTGGGACTTCATCCTTCATGTGAACTCATATGTTCTGAATCCTTTTTCGCAGAAGTGGTCAGTGCCCAAGTTGACCATGATCCTAATCCAATGGTCATCATGTATTTTCCAGATATGATGGTCCTTATTTATGTCTTACTCTATCCTTGCACTCAACTTGATCCAATGGTCGAGAATTCTCTCATAGCAGATCAACAATTAGGGATGATTGTGGGGTCCTCGATTAGCATGACATTTAACACTATCATTGAGTTCTGCAATGGAAACTTCTCATTTGGTAGTGGAATTGATTAAAAATATAGATATATATGTGAGTGACCATAGACGGTCAGTGTGTATTGTAGAACCATAAATTGCGCATGGTTTAGCCCATCACCGAAACTCCACAATTGAAGTTGTGCGATTGTTGGTGGATCAACCACAGTCATCGATCTTTGAATCAACAAGATATGATGGTCTAAACTAATTATGGGATTGGAAATAACGCATTGTTTAATTATCCCTTCACACTTTGCAATCAATCCCTGCCCTTGATCTGGCACTTGCATATCCAACGGTCACGACTTGATCTGACCGTTTGACTAATCCTCCAATGTTCCTTCTTTTGTAATCTGACGGTCCAGACTAATTGCGGGATTGTAATTAATGTGTTGTTTAATTCTCCCTTTGCATTCCATAATCAATCCATGCCCTTGATCTGGTGCTTACGTATCCAACGGTCACGACTTGATATGATCATTGACCAGTCCTTTAACGATCCTTATTTTGTAATCTGACAGTCCCTTATTTGTTCAAGCTCTACATCAACGGAAAAGAGTCTTTGCATTCTACCTCTCCTGAGATTTATAGTGAATTACTCTGCACCTCGCATTATGTCTTCTGCATGACTAGTCCTTAAAACTATCTCAATGAACATGATTCTTCCTTGAATCCTTTAGAGTTTTCCTGTGGGGATTTCAATCCTGATGGAATTTCTACAATGCATTCTTCCTCCTGATCTTTGATTATTTGCATATTGTTTGATATTTTCATTCTCTACTAATTGTTATACTGTTGACATCAATGAAAATTGATCAATGATAAATCATCAATGACAATTCATCATAACAACTTATCATCACATCATAATGACATCGATTTTTGACATCAATGAAAACAAATCAATGACAATATGTCCAACAACTGGAAGAACTACCAAATGGTATATTGAATGAAAATGTATTTGATTCAATAGTTTTAATGATTTGGAAATTTCGTTTCTAACACATTATCAAGATTCAATTTCCCATTCGGTACGAGATATGAACATATATATTGATATCATTGTGTCCAGATATTTCCACTCACATTTTTAATCATATACATGAGTGGAGATGACGACGTAGGATGATTAAGACAAAAAATTTGGACAAACTCGTGATGGAGTGGTTCAAAATTTTTATCTTACCACACATTACCAAGGATATTTCTATAGCAGTGTTATGACCGAAGGGGGCATATATAGGGTTAAATGTATATGATATGACCCCAAGTGGGGGCATATGTGGGGCTAAATGTACATGTAATGTGTAAATATATATCTAATAGATTCATCCTAATAGAAAAGAGGTTTGATATGTAGGTGTGAATAGGTATATATATAGAGATCATGTATTCATTTTTTAGGGGACATGTGAATTGTGATGTATGAATGTATTTGGTTATAGGGAGGAGGTTATCCTATTATTTAAGGGGTTATTGTGTAACTCATATCTCTTACCTATATTGTAGTTGTGTTCCATGCTCACTTTTTTGTACATGGTGTGTACTTCTATTCTATTTTGATATCTTAATAATTTGGTACATAAAATTTGGTTTCAGAAGGACATAAAACAAATCATGGTTTCAAAGGTATGTTCACTTAAAAATATCATAACTTTTGATTGGAATGTCCAATTAAGCTGATTCAAAATCCATTGGAAAGAGAAAACATAGAAGATTATATTGGAACAAGGATTATAACTATTTTAGATCATTATTCTGAATATTTTGAGGTTGTAATTTGAGTGTTTGGGTTAGACCTGATTTAAGAATCAATGACAATTCCTAAGTTTAGTGGAGATGAAGATAAAGATGAAATAAATCCCATGGAATGGTTGAGTATGATAAAAAAATTGATTGGAACATCTTACAAAAACCATTTTCTTGACTAGAGAAGCTTTCAAGTGGTGGGATAGATTCGACAAGGGTACTAAAATCTCTCCCACATGGGAAAAATTTGAAATACTCTTCTCAAATAAATGGACCAAGGATACAAAAAAGGAGGATATGTGTACAATTCAAGAGGAGTTAAAACAAGAAAAAGAAGAGATCAAGAAGAAGGGTGAAGATCTATCTAAGATATGAGACCTTAATGAAACAAATTCTAAAGAAGTTCAAAAACTAAAACATGGGCATAGTAGTAAAGGGAAGTGGGAAAAGGATGAGGAAAGGGAAGATTTGAAAAAGAAATATGAAGAAATATGTAGATTAATAAACCATAATAAAAAACTATCGGATGACGTTGAGAGAGTGAAAGTAGAAAAGAATAACTATCAAAATCTAGTAGGATCTTGGATGAAGAATATACCATAATACTTGAAGAGGAAATTTTCAAGAAGGTTGGGGAATCCCTAAATATTGATGAGGTAAAATCAGAAATACAATATAGAATGGAAGAAGGATGTCAGAATTTGAGAAATTGGGTGACATTGAATCTTCAAAAGGAGAAGAAGATAAGATTCAAGAATGCCACCATAATATACTTGAAGAAGTTTAAATTCATATAGAGGATGTACATGTCAAATATGATGGTATTAACTCCAAGGATAGAGTAATAAAAGAACAAGAAAAGAGGATAGAGGATGCCATTGTCTCTGAAAGGAAGATAGATGAAATGATTGTGCATATGGAAGGAAAACCATCAAATGTGAAACCCTATTAACACTCTCATTATCAAGAAATATTTCAACTAAGACAAGAAGGTGGATATCAACATTATCAAGGAAGAAGATTGAATACTTTTCAATATACATGGAACAAGGCTTCAAAAAATAAATATTTAATAAGATATTATCATAGACCAACATATACTACAAGTTGGAGAAGCTTCAACAACAATACAATTAATCAAAGGAAAGAAAATTTTGAAACAATTGGCTACCAAGGATCATGATCATCTTAAGAACTCAACACACCCTCAAAATTTCATGAAGTTTGGGGTACCAATTTTAAACTCGATACAATTGGTTAGCATTTTATTAGCATTTGAGTTTTGTAATTGGTTGAATTTCTTGATTTACTTGAGTTTTATTTTGATCATTGGTGGATCCAGTAATCCAATACCAAGTTAAACAATAATAATAAATTATTGTTCTTGAAACAAATTGACCAAGATACTGTATGAGAAATACACAATCCTACATAAAATATTCTCTTTTGATTGGAACAATGTGTGTATCGGATCGAGTGGGGAGGAAATGTTTGAACCAAATTGTTAAAATCATTGTATTCAACCCAACCCGACGATGGTTGAGCAACGTTATTTCATCAGTCCATTGGGTGTCGGCTAGTATGCTACACCAACATACACAATGTTGATTTTTCCCAAGTCACCTAATGCAACTGTCAGAGGATGGTTAGAACTCCATTAGTTGGAAATTGGAAAAAAAATATAACCATTCATTTTTATGGCCATGGTATGTTGAAAATGAAGGAATTCATTCTATTGTTATATAGCCTAGTTGATGACTTAGCTCAATATCCAACAAATATGTCTGTCTTAGAGGTCCTTCAAACTTGTTAATCATAGTGGAAAACCCTACTTTAAACCTTGGGGGAATTTGACCCATTATATACCCATATAATCACTTTTGAGCTAGATAATAGCGACCCACAACTCCTATTTGTTGTTGGATTTCTAAATACCATTCAAGATCTGAAACCACCCAATACATTGGGTCATCATCAATGCAAGGGAATCTAAATGCATCATGTCCAAAACAATATGGAAACAACTTGGTTCCCTGGAACTCATCCCATCTTCCATTACCCTTAGCGCATACAATGGTCATCCATCACAACCAAAATTCCTCTGCCAAAATGTTCCAGTAGAACTTAGGGGAAAAACCCTTATCATTGAAATAAAGGTAATTAATGCCCCATTGGATTACAATATCCTTTTTGGGTGAAGTTACATGTATGTCATGAAAGAGGTTGCATTTTCCATATTTCACACCAACTTTTCCCTCACAATAGGAAGGTCATTGCCATTGACCAGTTAAATCACTATGAACCCAATCATTCTGGGAATATAGACAACATCCTACCCCTCATACGGTTTAGTTTTGACATCTCATCCATTGTTTACTTTGGGCGAGGAATATTTATAAAACCCTCACTAGTGGGTTCTTATAAAGGAGATCCCCCTTCTCCTTTTATCACTAGAGAAACACAAGCATGTGTTGTTACCTCAGATGGAATCAAAGTATTCAATGAGTCTTTCCCCAAAGTACACATCCCCAAAGTGGCCATAAAAGATTTATTTCCTTAATATACCTTGATAATTTCTATGTCCCCTATCAATCCTGAACTAAATATGATGATTGGGTGCCCATCACCCATTTGGAAAATGGTCCCTCGAGCCCTAACAAAAATCTCATTCTTTTACCACCCACCTATATTCACAACATATTAGGTTGCCACTACCCTCACCTCACAAAACATGGTGATATCCATCCCCATTTGGTATTTAAAGACACCCTCTATGGTACCAGTATCATCCATTCCCACTTTGCAAGAGGTATTTCCCATGAAATTAATGGCTCAAACGTCAACTCTTCTAATCGGTCACATAGTTGGGGACATTAATACCAACAAAGTGGGAAACACAGCCAACAAAAGAGGCACCTAGAATAAAAAGGATTCCAATAAAAATCCCTAGCCCCACCTCCAACCACCATGCGCACTTTATGTCACAGTCGAACACCTAGCCAATCTCTTCCCCACTTTTCCATAGTTACAAAATCTCATTCTACTTCCTAAAACAACACCATTACTACCTACCCCAGTAGTATCACCTACAACCACAAATCCTTATTCATAAAAAAAAAAAAATCTTTGAACAAAGAACACCTTGGTCATCTACACACAATATGGCCATTACACCCATCACTTCTCATCTATGTCTAAATTTTGAGAGACTTTAGCAGCAGTACGTAAAAATACATTTCATGCATCCTCACAATCACCACCTACCACCACAAATGTTACTAACATTTATTATGTTTCCATGTCAGTAAATGAGCGAATGGGATTCCCATGCACATTGTTTGATCAACCAAACCATTTCACATATATGTTCCCTCTCATTATCTCTTCTCGAGATTGAAATATGGTTTCCTTGCCTCATGTTCCAACATTGAATCCCACTCCCAATGACTCAACCGTGGCCATACCTCCACAAGGGGTTCATACCATATCAAGGTTAGGCACTTGACCTTTGACTCCACTAGTCATTCTATTACCTCAATTCTCTGAATACATCCCTCTAAATCCACCTAATTAGTTGGTAAGTCTCATTCATGAGGTTATCCATCCTCCTATCATCTATACCCCACACATGTATATGGAGATATCATTCATGTCATCTAGTGAAACTCCTCGACCGCCTCCAACAAGTCCACTTACCTTGGTTGGAACTGATTATCACACACCTTCATCTCTTATGTCTTCCATAGATGTCAGTATTATCACTGATCTTGATTATAACACATCCCATCTTCCCAATAAGATGTCTATGGACCCATTATTCTCCCACATCTTCCAATATAATGAAGATATCTTAGAGGCCATGACATCACCTTATCTCCCATGGGATTCCATGCACCACATGTATTTATTCTTGTCCCAAGAATAATTTCAACCACACCTAGACATTGGTGTCTGTGTGATTGAAACCAAATATTCCATTCCCCTCGGATATGTGGATTGGTTCAATAATCCAATCCCCGCACCCAATTCCTTCAAAGAATGGAACATGATGAACATATCCCCTACCATAAAAATTGACATCTTAGTCAAACCTGGGGTTTCTGAAGAGATTACCGTCGACACTGCATGCTCTCCTGAAGAAAGTTTCACTTAAAAGTCTCTCTTTCAAGAGTTTCAGGATGTTTTTTTCTTGTCATACATAGAAATTATAGGATTAGACCCATCCATTATTGAATATCTCATTGAAACATGGACCAGTGTCGCCCTCTTTCGTCAAAAGAAAAGGATAATACATCACTCAAAATCCATGGCTATCAAAGGGACTCCCTGGATCCAAGTATTTAGGTACAATCAACTTCCTGAGCATAAGGTCACCTAATTGTCCTATGACATTTATAGTAGGATAATATTTTATTTTTCTCCCTCATCTTATAATGCATTCTTTCTTGATATAGTTTTTCAAAATGGGAATATCTTTAAGATCTTGTAAGATATAGGTATCTTTATGCACAAATATTTAGTCTCTCCTAAAAGTTATTTTTCCTCAGATGTATAATTTTTATTCTCTTGTAATATTTCAGGGAAAGGAGGGGCTTGTGTTTGAGGTAAGGTAATATCATTTTTCTCATATTCTTCATTTTCTATGAACTTTCACTGTTGTTGCAATATTTTTCTTGATTTGAGATTTATCTCTTGTAATTCCACATAATAATTTTGATAAGTTGTATCATTGTTGTATACAGGTTGGACTTGCTTATTATTTGTATTTGGAGTAGGTTGAGCAGGTATTTGATATTTCTTAGGAGGAACGTTGTTTTGAGTAGTGTTGTTTGAGGAGGAGGAGGCAGTAATGCAGGTTGTTGGATATTTTGTGGCCTCCATCCTTGTGGTGGTTGATTCCACTGATTTTGTGGCATGATAGGAAAAGATTGGTATGGAGGAGGAATTGGAGGTCCTTGGTATTTCCAAGGGTTTTGATTTTTCCAAGGTAATGGGTTATATCATGGTTGAGGAGACATTTGAGAATTATATACACTAAAATTTTGAGCAGGTTTAAAATTCAAACTTGTTTGATATGGTCTTTGTGGTCCATGCCTCTTTTGATTGATGAAGTATAGTGATTTCACATTTTCCTCTGCTCCTCGAAATGCATCTTTCAATATTGGAAAAGAAATAAAATTGTTGGTTGGATGATTTTCTTTACAAATAGTGCAAACAATTATAATTTCTAAAGGGAACTCATTTATAGGATGTGTTTTATTGCATTTGGGAAAATAGACAACCAATTCCTTGTTTTCTTCCTCCTATTTCTTCTTAATATACATTGTATCCATTTGCATGGATAAAGAGTGTAAAATATCTGTCTTCATATCCTCTATTAATCCTACTAATCCATTCTTTATAGGTGTTGTAGGGTTAGAAGATGACGATATCAGACCTCTACTACTTCTACATTCCTTTCTAGAGCACCTTGAATGGTTCTTGAATATTCTTTTGATATCATCATAGTCCAATTGATAGATATATTCATTGGATAGGAGATTCAATGTTTCCATCAGATATTCTCTTACTTCTCTAAGTAAGAAAAATTTGTGTGAGTCTTCATCTAGAGTGCAATTTTTAGCTCTCTTGTAGCTTAGTTGGAATATCTCTTCAAAGTATTCTAGAGATTCATTAGGTCCTTGTGTCATTCTGAAAATATCCTCCCTTGTATCTCCTTCTCTACAATAGTCTCTATATATTTCAATGAAGGTGTTTTTGATTTTATCCCAAGTTGTGATACTATTTCCCTCCAAGCCCATAAAACATATTAGAGTTGAATAATTCAAGGTAGAAGGAAAAATTTTGATCTTTTGTTAATTAATTGTATAATCATATGTCCTGCATATAATTGAAAATTCAAACAAAAAAGTTTCAGGATCTTCAGAGACAAGACCATGAAAATGAGGTAAAGAAGGATTAATTTTTTTCATCTTGGCTTCTCCATAATATTTCCGAATAGGGAACTAGAATATGTCTTCTTCACTAGCCATGATAGGAGGTGAGGACTAACTCTCTTCTAGAAGATTTTCAAATTATCTAGCTTCCCTTTCCAAGAAATTTTCTAGTGTTTCAAGACCAATATCTAGATTGCTAGGACCTGCTTTTGTGGTGGTGATTTTTGGTAAAAAATTTCCTTTCCTATCTCTGGGTCCAGTCATTTATGAATCAAAAGAAAGTGAAAAACTACCTTTTTTTTCTGATATTTAATGCAAAAACAGAGTGTGACAAGGAGCTATCAATACTCACACGAAGTGAAATAACTTAGGTTGTTAGACTACAAAAAATCCATAGTGAGGTTGTCCTTGTGACTAAGGTATCCTTTTTACTTCTCCAAGTCACCAAAAAAAAATGATAGCATGCAAACTTCAACAGGTCCTCTCAGAAAACAACGCCAAAAAGTGATGGTCCTAGGAATAGAGACAATGATTTAATGTATCCTTGGTCTCCTACTGTAATTTTCAACCCGGGGTTCATACAAACTTAAGAGTTTCTATGCACTTTATGTGCAATATGAAGTTGATGATAGAAAAGGGTTGATACTGACCAAGACTAAAAATGTGCAGGAAAATCATGTGAGAGAAAGCATCTCTGAACTAATTGTTTGAAGGAAAAACATCAATATGAAATTACAACTAATATAGATTTCATGAGAAAAAAATATTCTAATTGGATCAAAGAGTAATGAATTAAGAAAGTTAATACTGAAACAAAAACATGAATACAATCTAAACTATGACAGAAAAACTGTAATAGAAGTAAAGCTCTTAAATTATGAAAAAAATATGTAATGGAAGTAAATTTATACTAATGCATGGATAAATAAAGACAATAGTTTGATCAATATCAATCTCAATGTCCTTTTATTTTTTATTGATTCCTTCAGGAAACAAGATTAAGCGAAGTCTAAATATGAAGCTAAAACATACCTACATGAGAATTTTACAGGAACTATGGAGTTCTATTGAAACTGTACAGTTTCTACAGGGAACTCCTAAAGGAAGAAAAATGGAATCTGTGCAAGTATTTAAAATAATGGAAAAATATATACTATAAATAAAAGAAGTGAATCTAAGGTTATTTTCCTTGGGAGGAACCTAAGAGTGACCCAAAAGGTTATTCAACATTGCTACATGATGCTACTACAACTAGCCAGTCAGTCATAATTTTAACAAAACTAAAATTTATCATGGAAAACAATATCAAACTTAAAGAGATAATGCAATACTATCTAGCCACTAAATAATATGCATGAAAAAATACAAAAATAGTAATAGGGTACTTGAGTTGTCTTGGATGATCCCTACCCAAGAACCATAAGGATCCTAAAAGAAACATTAATAGAATGAAAGTAGAACCACATTTATTTCATAAATATCCGTAATACATCAGGAGCATGAAAGCTTTCAGTTCTCAGTACAAGTATTCACAAAATATCCACACAATACTTCTCCCAAAATATTCTCTATATCTCTCATAGGCTTAGAGGCCTATATATAGCTAGAAATTTTGACTTTCCTTCCTAAATCAAGGAGAGGACTGAGTGAATGAGGGGTTTCATCCCTTTAAATTTGTAGCTCTAACTATTATTGATCAAAAGTGGTCATAAATGCACAAGGAGTGCACTAGTAGGTTGGTATGGAAAATTTTCCTTAATCTTTGGCTATAATATCCTTTGAGGAAAAAAGTTCCCCTGATTATAGGGTGTTGGCACCCTTGATTTCTAAAGCTTGAACTAGTTGGTGGAGCACACATATTTTGGTTAATTATTAGAGAAAAAAGGTACATAACACAAACAATCCACCTCAATCAAACATTCGTTAAACAATATACAAAATACCCATGACTAACTACTAAATATGGTCAAAAGGTAAATATTAAGTCAATCTATAGTGGAAAATAATGTCAAAAATGAACCTCTAAAATGAACAATATTGGGGATCATCACTATGCAGGGCCTATGCATCTATCCCCTAAACAGTCGTGAGGTTTGGCGCACCAATTCCTCTAACAATTGTGATTTGTTGCGCAAGAAAAACAACTAGAAGTGCATGGGAAGAGGAATTTTTCCTTCACAGGCCACCCTCCCAAATCTCAAAAAATATCCATACGACCCCCATCCCAAAATATACCCAAATCCAAATATGTAGGAGGTTGAGACCACTATCCAAACTCTCCCACACATCCAATCCGTGTCCCCATTCACTTGTACGGATTATAAATGCACATATATTAGCTCTTAGAACTGAACTCGTGCATGTAAAAATTAGGTGGAATTGTGGTCCCCATGCCCATATATACGCCCCCTCCCCAAACTTCCAATCACTCATTCTAGAGCCCAAGAGCTCCATTTTTGACACCATTCATGACACAACAATAATTAGTTTTTCACCTACAAGTTAGTATCTCTCAGTTTTCATTTTACCAAGAAGTCTCGGGGAGTTGTCTCACAGTCCCAAGCACAAGTACACACACATTATAATTTCTATCAAATACATGTCATATGTTCTTTATTTTTCAAATTTGTTTTTTTGTGTTGGGTATCTGATGTTTTTGTGTGCATGTACTTGGTACAACAATATACAATCCATTTAGTCTTGGACACCCTATGACCCCTTTAGGTATATGTTCAAAACTATCATTCTCTCACACCTACTCCAAACAGATGTATATCCTATCTATACCCCTTGACATTCACTTTTAGGACCCCCATATCCAACTTTGCAGTACCCCCACCTCTATCACATTCAAGTATTGTTACCCAGTAAAATTCTCACCTCCATGAGTTGTCCTGCATATATTTACCCATTGACATATTAACACTCATGATGTTTTATCCATTAGGCTAGGGAGTCTTCATAGGGTTACGCTCTAGAGAAAGAACCTCATACTTCTTCCTCATTATCTTTCTAACCACCCCATTATGGAATCCCACATCATGTTTTTGGTTACATTAAATGCACCTCCACATTATCATTAATCCTCCATCTCACCCACCATCATTTTCCCATATGCAATTTTATCCTCCATCCATCTACCTAGTACAAAAATACACCCATGGGGCACCCGCCCTTCATTAGTTGCATCTCATTACTAGTGCCCCAAGAAGTCCCAACCATCCTTCACCAGGGAATCCATTTCTATATGTCTACTTTTAACCCATTTATTTTTTATTCATTTGGTAATTGTATAAAGCACATTTCAAATTCCAGGACATAGAGTATATTTTTTTCATCGCCACCAATGACACTTTTTTCTTTGGCACACAACAACCCATGTCTCCTATGGTTGTGGAGTTCCACTTTCATCACCATATTTTCAAATATATCCCTATCATGGCCAAGATACCAAATATCAATGACACCCCTATCCCACACTTTCGTATTTTGACCTATCCTACATCCCTTGGAAGTATCACCCACTTAGCACAGTTCAATCAATATTTGGTCGTCCCCCTGACAACAAATCATGTTTACTGTTGTTGTCATCATCTATCATCCCCCAACTAAGGGACGTTATTGAGTCCCATGGATCTCAAACTTTGTCCATGTTAATAATTCATTCATCCATCTAGTTCCTAACATGATTTTGATACAATCAATTCCAAGAAGCCCTTTGCTTCTTGTAGTCACGTCCCCGTTGATGTCAGCATAAGTTTCCAAGAAAGTGGAAGTATCTTGGCTCTCATTCCCTTGTTAATGAGAATTCTTGAAGGGAACACAAATCATATACTATTTTAGGGGCTAAATTTCACAAATGGGATAATTTTCCATGGTTTCCCCCCAAAACAAATTCGTCAATTTCCATTTTTTCTAAAAACAATTTGCCCAAATTCCATAGAATAAAATCATTTTACCTTAAAATTCACCAAAATTTTATAGAAACTATATAAAATCCCTGGAAATTTGAATGATTTTACCAAACTATATAGCCAAACATTTTACATATTAAGGACTAGTAAGATTAGCCCAGGTTTCTACATTTTAATATAAATCTCCATCCATAAAATTATCCCTGACAAAAATATTCCTCATTTCTTTATGATGTTGTTGATCCCCATAACATTAAAATCCAAAAATGTTTCATGTTATAGTAGGTATTACTATGCTACCACTGCAGTTTTCAGTAACAACCGAAGACCTCTTAGTTTTATAGGCCATCAATGCCTCCGAGTTATCCATCCCTTGATTCAGAGCTCGTTTAGTCATCAAAACCACCATCTTCCATTTTTTAATTCCTTTGAGGGAGCTACATACATCCACTTTATCAAAATTTTCATTTACCATCATTCATTTATGGTTTCATGACACGAGCATGGGTCATTCCCGCCTCATTTGTACCTAGATTTATATTTTAGTTTTTTGGAGAATACTTAGTTCCCATCATAATCCCCATTTCCTCCAATGGATCACTCCTACATTCCTCAAATAGAAGCTACAAATCTCATATCCACCAAAGAAACAATGATGTATTTCGGCTATATGTGTGCTCCTAAAATCACACATCAAGGGGCATCTGTTATCATCGTAAAATTACTCACAACAATATATACAATGGTCAAAGAAAATATCAACACTAACACAACATCCCTCCAACATTTATAGAACAAATTTCAGCAAGATGCCAAACATATATAAAAACACCCATGAATTTATGTGCACTTCCACCAAAGTTAGGGCACACACATCTGCATAGATCAACCAACTGTCGGACATGCAATTTGCACACCTTGCATGAATGTTTCTGAAGAAACCCATATTGATGCAGAAATGACACATTTATGAAATTGGTCGGGGCTCAACCACTTCTAGGCTGAAGTGTACCAAGACAAGAACTCAAGATTGGCCCAAAATCTCTCCTTGGGGTGACTGAAAGGATGGTAAGTACCTCCACAGGTCTCCCATTCACACTTGGAACATGTTATGTAATATCTTGATATGGTCCTATAAATACATGGCCATGGTATGTTGAAATGGAAGGAATTCATTGTATTGTTATGCTGGCCATTTTCTATTAGAGAAAATATTTATTCTCTTGAGATCTATTTGAGAAATCATAGCATTTGGTAAGTTTCTCACCTATTGAGAAACTTGACCAACAAGTTCTTCACCATTGTTAGTCATAGATAGGAGAGTAAAGATATTCTTTTGGGGTATTCAAGGGACCTCCTAAGGAGGAATAGGGGATTCATAAATCCTACTTTTCTCCTTTGGTGTTATTAATTCAAGGATCACTTTCCATTTGGGTAGTTATTTCTTGTGTTAATTTCATTCATCCATTTTAGTTTTTACATGCTTATTTTACTTCCATTTCTTGTTTAATTGTTTTTTTTATTTACTTTCTTGTTGAGTCACTAATCAAATAACCACTTGCTATGTTGTCTTGCTAGTCTAAAAAGGAATATAGAGGGTTCCATTTTTCTCACCCAAGTGACTAAAATATCCCAACACAAAGGGTCATATTTGGCACATTTTTCCACCACAATATGACTTAATATTTTTTTTTTGACCATATTTAATAGTAAGTGATGGATAGTCTTGCATGTTGCTTAGTCAATGTATTTTGAGGTCGATTGTTTTCTATAATGTGCCTTTTTCCTCTAATGTTTATGAAAAAAGGTGTGTATAGATCCAAGTACGTTGAACCTCATGAGTGAAGGGCGCAAACCTCTTAAAAACAAAGGATCTTGTCTCCCTCAAGGAGGTATCAACCAAAAATAAGGGACATTGTCCCCACCTACTTCTTTAGCATTCCTTGTGCATTTATGACCAATATTGATAAGAAATAGTTGGAGACACATATGTAATGGTATGAGATCCCTGATTTACTCACTCCTCTCCTCTATTTAGGAAGGGAGGTCGAACTCTCAAGCTATATATAGACCTCTAGCCTAGAAGAGAATGGGGGAGATAGAATTTTTAAGAAGTATTGTATTGAGACATTTTGAATACTTTTGTTGAAAACTTAGATCCTTTTTTATTTTGATGTACTCCTATGGTTAATTAAATAAATATGGTTTTTCCTCCATTTCATTAGAGTTTTCTAAATGATCCTTATTCTTCTTGGGTAGGGCCCTGTTGGCAGACAATTCACTTTTTCTATGATCCTCTAAGATGCCTACACCTATGTCTTGCGAATATCAAGTTTTCGTCGCATTTTTCCAAATTAATGACACTTTCATTTCTAGCACCATTTGTTGACGGGCGAAATTGATCGTTCGTCAACTGAGAGAGTGGAATCGGTCCGAGGTTGTCTAATAACCAAAGCCGTTTGGAATGAACCACCCTGAAGGGTTTAGCGGCTCCGTTAGACGATCTAAGGTCCTAGGAAAATCAAAGAGAAAACTAATCTAAACTAAAACAAATAAAACTAACTAAACTAACTAAAACTAAATAAAACAAATTAAACTAACTAAAACTAAATTAAACAAATTAAACTAAAAACAAACTAAACTAACTAACAATAACCAAAATGAACTAATACTAACTAATCTAATTAAAACTAACTATTAAACAAACTAACTAATCTACTATCTATATATACAAACTACTAACTGAAATATAACTTATTTACAAAATATACAATATCTACAAAATACAGATTTAAATAAAACCTAGAAAACTCATTTGCTTTCTGCCCTAAGACAGAGAAAGATATTTTTGTTGATTTTATGATCTTATAAATAAGAAATTAAACTTACTGAAATTAAACAATCTAATATACTAATTCTACACATATATCTAACTAAACTTATATCTAAACTAAACTACTAATAAAAACAAACAAATGATAAACTGACCTGGAAATGCTCCAAATTTGTCCTGTGTATGATGACTTCGAAGATGGTCGGAGGAAGGAAACTCGCACCGGGTAATCCAAAAGCTTCTCGTAAACGATAGCTGCAATGCTCTTTGAGTTTGTTTACAGGACAAACAAGACATAAAAAATCATAACAATTAAATGATTTATAAATCTCTGCAATAAGGGAAACCTGTTATGCAAAAACTTATACTTAATAATTCAACTTATGAAGAAGAGAAATCTACCATTCACAAACTGAATCAAGTAATTGCTATGTTTTTTTTATACACTGGAAGAAATCAGATATGAATTATATTGATTAAATTATATCATTTGCAAAAGACTAAGATAGCTAAAGTAGTCATTAACCAAATGCAAATTGATACACATAAACATGAAACAAAATATTGATATTATGAAAAG
>ML777293.1:1354968-1372224 GCA_009831015.1 Picea engelmannii | reverse complement strand
ATATTATGAAAAGCTAAAGCTGTAGCAGAACATCAAATTCTATCTCAGTCTGTATTAAAATTCCATATCCTTGTTCTCCCACGAATGAGGATCATGTTATTACAAAAATAATGAGTATTTATAAGTTTTTCCACAGGGTAAAAACTCCCTGTGGAAGTTATCAAACTGTTTACATAATCTGGGAAGATATTACCAAGATCAACTAAACTAGGAAACTAAAATGAAACTAAAGCATCTCATGGCGCCAAGACAACTTCGTCGGGGTACTGAACAGGCCCGCTTGCACTGAAGCAATGTCGGGTACATGAAAATCTGCAAAAAAATATAAGAAACCTCTTTAATGTCCTTTATTCTGATCTAGAACTTCTTGACAGGATACAGATGTCAGAGTGGGTTAAATGGCAACCCTGTCAAGGCTATGGACGCCTGCTGGAAGCAGTGGCCATGTCAACAGTATTGAAGATTTTATCTTTAATATCGTGACTTTCTAATCTTAAGATTGTTATTAGTTTTCATCTTTTGAAACACTGCTGGAAAAGATGGTTAACGATGATGTTTGTACGATTTTCTGGTTGTTATTTTTGAGTTGGAATTATCTTTGATGTTTTAATCTGAATTGGTACCTTTTGCAGAGATAACTGCTTCTACCAGTGTGTCTCCATTGTTGGCAGCCAATTCACTTTTTCTATGATCCTCTAAGCTACCTACACCTATGTCTTGCGAATATCAATTTTTCGTCGCATTTTTCCAAATTAACGACACTTTCATTTCTTGCGACATTTACACATTTGTCTTCGTTAAGTTTTCACGAATGTAAGCGTGAAAACTTCTCTTTTCGAAGTCACATTTCGATCATTATCTGAACTGTGGTTATTTATGCCTATTGCGCTTACCTTTTATTGATCATTACACGATTGGCAGTATCCTTTGATCGGTTCTCATACTTCGATTGATTATATAACTTGGTTCTATTGAGTTTGTAAGACATTGAGCATTTGGATTTGTATTTTATGACTTGCCTAATCATTGATTCTATGAAAATGCATAGGGGTTATGATTTATTTTTGTTTCTATATATATGATATGATCCTTATGATAATCTTTTCATAATTGTTGGCTTGTCGACTATACGAATATCATTTTGGCACCTTGGTTGAACCTTTGATTATATGATTTAATACATTGGCGCATAGTTGATTTTGGGTTTTGATTTATATGTCGGATAGTTAAACATTATGGTATAACTTCCGCGCATTGGTATACACATTGGATTTCATTGGTTGTACACATGAATTTAATGGTTGAACTATTATAATGGAGTGAACAACTATGAAATTTGGCGGTTGTACTTGGATAATGAATATTATGCATGGCAGACTCCACCACCTTCGCATGCTCGCATTAATGCTTACCCCTTTTGCTCGTTCATTGTTGTTGGTTTGGGTAGCTCTGTTACTGTGTGCGTTGGTAAATTCAAACCCTTCCCTTACCATGTGTTCGGCTCCATGGAACCAGTCGTGCGAGTTGAACCCAATGGCAGTCAAGCCCTGTTGATGTTTGACAATGCCCGCCAAGATTTGGTAGACAGTGGATGGCTTACCTTTGTGAAACGATTCGAGGGTTTTAACCTTTGCGTAGCTCGACATTTTTCCATGACCTTCGATGGATGTCGAGCCAAGGTCGGTGATATACAGTTAGAAATTGATGAACAGTTTATCAGCTCAGCCACGGGATTACCTACCTCTGGACAGCATTGGTTTAAGAATTGCAAGGTCGAGGAAGTGTCATGGACATTGTTGTTTCAATCGTGCAAAATCACCTCCTATGATAGAGGTATGCCCGTGACCATGCTTAAACAATGATGGCACGATTTATTAATGATAATCAAGTAGTTTGTGACCTGTGAAGGTCGATACGGGTTCGTGTTCCTCTACCACCTGCGTCTATTGATGGTTTTTATAGGTTATCCTCTAAAAATGCCATTCTATTTTCATCGGAGCCTGTATAAAATGTCCAAAAAGTATAAAAGGCACAAGGCTGATAACAACCTGTTTCATCATGGGCTTATTAATATCATCGTTGTTTATCAGTTGAGTTTTCTTCGTGATACTTGGAAGGCTTTCATTTCCCATAATGGCTTTGAGGATGTTGACCCTATACAGGTTGATAAACCTGTGGTAACTGAGACTAAGGCTGAACCGCCTCTACCCTTACATCTCCTACTACCTAAACCCTCGACCGACTCCCCTATCGACTTACCTGACACTGTAGCTAAGAGTGTAGAAGCCATTACAAGGCCTATGACCAAAAATCTCAAGCCAAACCCCGCTGCAAACGCCAAAGGGAAAAGGAATGCACGTCTGATTTCACGAATGGTAAGGAATAGGCCAAAACCCCTGTTGAACCAAACCCTATCATTTTGAGTGAGGACTCTGATTCGGAAGTTGAGTGTTTCTTGGCTAGCGAATACCCCTATTCGCAAGGTTTGTGTGCCGAACCCTCATATGATTTTGTATCAAACCTACCCCCTTGCCTAAATGATGACCCTAACTCCCCAGGCATTAAGTTACCTTGTGAAACCCTCGGTCATTTGCCCAAACCCTCGCCTGCTTTGTCTAAACCCACACAGTCACCCTGTGACCAATGCAATTCATGGTTAGAGCGATATTATCTTGATCTTCCGATTCTCCAATTAAGGATTCAATCCTTGGAAGACCAGATTACACTATTAACCAGTCAAAAGGCCAAGCTCCAAGTAGTGGATAAGAAACAAAGGACAACCGGCTCCATCCTGTTTAAAAATGTGGAATTAGCCACAGCTGTTGTAAATTCCAAGCTGGCATAATTGAGAAGCCTCGTCACTACAAAGGTATGTTTTGATATCATTTTCTTTTGTAAATAATGTAGGTTTATATAACGATTTGATTTCAGTTTCAAACAGTTCTATTCACATCTTGAATGGCTCTGTTATATTGCGTGCATTCTATATATAGCTTTTCTTTGAATAGAAATAAATTTCGATTTGATATACGATTTGATTATTCCCAGTATAGAAATCAATAGATTTTAATTAGATTTGAGTGATCTTTGCTTGAATTTGATTGATTGGCTTGCCTCGTTAAGGTGACAAAATTAATAGTTTGACTTCAAATGAGTTGATTTGTATTCGATCTGAAAAGGAAATTTTTCACATTCAGTTTAGAACATAATCACGTTCAGATTTGGTTCTGTTATGATCCATATGCTATGGTTGATAAACGATTTGATTGAGTTTGATTGTTATGATTTTTCTCAGATTCGATTTCATTATCATTGATATGCTATGATTGGTAAATGTTTTCGGGAAGATACTTGTTGCGATGCTGTGTCGTGTGATGTTCTATCTTTGACTGTTTCCAAGTTAAGGATAATGACTCTGTTTCTTTGATGAAAACATTACGCTCAAATAACGTTCACGCTCGAATTAGAAATGAATCCGAATCATAACAACTATGTGAAAATCTTAGCTAATCGATTCGCTTTTGTTCTAATTTGGTAAGTTTGTCCTATGAGTCGAGTTTAGGTTATAATTGATGCTCTGTATTTTAAATTTGTGAAATGAATCGGTCAAACCCTGATACGATTTGTTTAATTGAAACGATTGTGATTAAAATTAATCGATCATGTTTGCTTACTGTGAAACGATCAACGATCGAAATCTATAACAAACTTTGAATAATCCTGTTATGATTATGTTATGAGTCAATTATCGTTTGGATTTGTTCACAGCCTAAATCGCTTACTATTATCATGATAATCCTGTTCGATTCACAAATGTAACGATGTGTTTGCGATTTGTTCTATTTTCAATTGAATATCAAAATGATCTCATGACAATTCGATTTGATTTGTTGGGAAACGATTACGATTCTGTTTCATTTGATTTCATTTACTCGATTTATGACTATAATCGAAACAGAGTATTGCTATCTCTGTACGCGGTTAATGATGTGGATCCTGTTTGAATTCATAATAGAATATCGATTTCAATTCATGATTCGTTTTCCAATGATTGTTGGATGTAAATTGAATGGAATTTCTTAAAAGATTTTATTTAATTTCAATTCTGATTCTGTATCTTATTTTAGACTAGCTACATAATTAGATGATTCTGTAGCTAAGTCTGTAGAATCAGATTTTTATTGTTTTATTAATAAAATATCTCTCTAACTTGTTTATTTCTGACCTGTTTCAGGTGAATTCGAAATTACATGGGATTTGATGGACAGTTTAGAGGATATTTAGATGCTTTAGTTTCATTTTAGTTTCCTAGTTTAGTTGATCTTGGGAATATATTCCCAAATTATGTAAACAGTTTGATAACTTCCACAGGGAGTTTTTACCCTATGGAAAAACTTATAAATACTCATTATTTTTGTAATAACATGATCCTCATTCGTGGGAGAACAAGGATATGGAATTTTAATACAGACTGAGATAGAATTTGATGTTCTGCTACAGCTTTAGCTTTTCATAATATCAATATTTTGTTTCATGTTTATGTGTATCAATTTGCATTTGGTTAATGACTACTTTAGCTATCTTAGTCTTTTGCAAATGATATAATTTAATCAATATAATTCATATCTGATTTCTTCCAGTGTATAAAAGAAACATAGCAATTACTTGATTCAGTTTGTGAATGGAAGATTTCTCTTCTTCATAAGTTGAATTATTAAGTATAAGTTTTTGCATAACAGGTTTCCCTTATTGCAGAGATTTATAAATCATTTAATTGTTATGATTTTTTATGTCTTGTTTTTCCTGTAAACAAACTCAAAGAGCATTGCAGCTATCGTTTACGAGAAGCTTTTGGATTACCCGGTGCGAGTTTCCTTCCTCCGACTAGCTTCGAAGTCATCATACACAGGACAAATTTGGAGTGTTTCCAGGTCAGTTTGTCATTTGTTTGTTTAGTATATTTATTAGTAGTTTAGTTTAGATATAAGTTTAGTTAGATATATGTGTAGAATTAGTATATTAGATTGTTTAATTTCAGTAAGTTTTATTTCTTATTTATAAAATCATAAAATCAACAAAAATATATTTCTCTGTCTTAGGGCAGAAAGAAAATGAGTTTTCCAGGTTTTATTTAAATCTGTATTTTGTAGATATTGTATATTTTGTAAATAAGTTATAATTCAGTTAGTAGTTTGTATATATAGATAGTATACTAGTTAGTTTGTTTAATAGTTAGTTTTAATTAGATTAGTTAGTATTATCTCATTTTGGTTATTGTTAGTTAGTTTAGTTTGTTTTTAGTTTAATTTGTTTTATTTAGTTTTAGTTAGTTTAATTTGTTTTATTTAGTTTTAGTTAGTTTAGTTTGTTTTATTTGTTTTAGTTTAGATTAGTTTTCTCTTTGATTTTCCTAGGACCTTAGATCGGTTAACGGAGCCGCTAAACCCGTCAGGGTGGTTCATTCCAAACAACTTGGGTTATTAGACAACCCCGGACCGGTTCCACTCTCTCAGTTGACTAACGGTCAATTTCACCCGTCAACAGGCCCACCCAAGAGGGCTCGAGGACCATGTTGGAATTTCAGTAGTTTTCATAAATGTTAATTAGTTATTATATAGTATTTCATTCTATTTTGAAGTTCAATATAGTTTTTCATGATCAAATCCATTTTTTGTTAAGATTATCAATAACAGGTTAGTTACATTAGGCATCATGTAGTGTTGGCCCTTGACCAAGCTTTGAGGATCCTTGTTCATGTTTGACCTATTTTGGGACTTCAACAGGCTATCGAAGGTGAAGAACAAGTCGAAGCGGAGATCGCGGGATCTTGGCCCCTTGTTTAGGGATTTTTGGGTTTTGGGCTTATGTAACGGGTATGGGGATGTTGGCCCATGGGTTTACCTATGTTTAGGCCCTTTTTGTAATGTATAAATAGAAGTCTAGGGGATGTAAGAAAGGGGAAGAGAGGCTTGGTACCTAGCTAAAGTATTGAGTGAAAATTGTAAATTCTTTATGCATGCTATGTTGAGAACTTGTAGAGCTAAGTGAAAGTGATTGTAAGAGACTGTGTAAAGGCTTTGTGCTGTAATCTAGCTCAGGGAAGGAGGATCTAGTGAAGTGCGTCCAAATCTCCTGTCATATGCGGAGTAGGATCGTGTGGCTCTGTGCCTGTAGAATATTGACAAAAGACAATAAAAGAGAAAAACAATTGGTGGACATAGCCCCAGGCTAGGGGTGAACCACATATATCCTATGTTTCTATGATTTGTGCAATGTATTGATGTGTTTATGTGTTTACTTTCTTAGTGATTTGATATAAATGAATGATAGATAGATCTGTTTATGCTTTGTGCTTAATAATGTGAATGAATGCTAGATCTGATCTATCTTTATGTGCTAAGCTCTTGGGTGTATTAGATCTTGTAGACTAATGCATTGATCTGTTGATTAGGGTTTACATGCGCTATAAATTAAGGTTGAATACTAATGAACTATAACTTCTAAGTGCTTTGTTAAGGTGTTACAATCACAAATCTATGTCTCAACTAAGGTTGTAGACACTGGAGTCCTACAACCACCCTTGTCTCTACCTCGGGTGAGATTTCATCTGCTTCACAGACATTTCTGAAAGGGCCAGTAGTTAGGGCTTTGTTGGTGTGTTGTTGAAGCGTTGAACCCTATGTCTTCCCTTGTGCCAACAAATGGTTTCGTTGCCAGGACCTGAAACTATGATTACTGGGAACTGAAGAAAAGAGAAAGATTTGTGCGTAGATCCGTTTCCCTAGTGCGCAATATTCTACTTGACTTGTGAAGCTTTGTGCCAAGAAGAGAAGCCATATCTAAAGAAAAGAGGTAAGATCAGTGAATTTTTTTTTATTATTAAAGAGGTAAGATATTGAAGCTTTGTGCTCTGATAAAGGTAAGAATAGTGAAAATTTTTGATTGAAAAGATAAGATAAGTGGAAAATTTTGTTTTGAAAGTATGAATCTAGGTATGTTTGATAAATTTTGTCCTAGCCTGAAAACTAGGGCACATATAGAAGAAAGAAGGTTTGATATGGGTAGATCTAATAGAAATGATGAAATATATGTTATCCCTATGCATAGAAAGAATGTTTGGACTAAAAATGGATGCAAGATCCTAGAAAGATTTTTTTTACAGGTTAGCTACTATGATCCTAGTGCGTAGTATAGGAGAGGATGGGGATCATTTAAAATAAAAAGAGGATTAATTCTTTGTTATAGTTGCAAAAGACTGGGACATCTTCCTAAGGAATTCCCTGATAGAAGACCTAGTTGTCTTTGTTGTAAAGCTATGTACCATGAAGTTTTGGATTTCCCTAGAATGATTTCTAAGGTTGAAAGAATGAATATGAGACAAGAAAACCCCGAGGAAGATAAAGCAACTAAGACCGTGGTAGAACCCCATAAAGAATACAAGAATGTATTGCTACAAATGAAAGAAACCTTGAATGATCACATAAATGTCAACTTATCAGAGACCTTCAAAGAAAAAGAGTGCATAGAAACAAGAATAAGAGACTTCGACATTAACTGTGTTCTAGATGAGGAAACACAGGTGAATATCATGACAGAAAGAACCTGGGAAATTTTAGGAAATCCTGCTATGATTCCTTCATTGGGAGGAATAGGATTATTTAGAGGAAAGTTGATAAACCTATGTGGAAGACTCACACAGATACTTATGATTGCTCATGGAACTTCGACAGAGGAATATTTTGAGGTTGTTAAATTTATTGAGAGAAGTGCCCCATTTTCTATGTTACTAGGAAAAACCTGGATTGAGAAGGATTATGCCAAAAGGAAAGAAGAGGAATTCATAGAACAAAAGAAGAAAGAATTAAAAGATTTCATGACTAGGAGGATAGCACACTTGATTGAAGAACAAGAGAACATATCGAACCTGTTTAGAACCAGAAACTTGGATGTCAAAGTTGAAAGAACACAAGAAGACTCATAGAAGAGTGGATTACCTACCCCATACAGAGAAAAATTATTTCCCTTGAACCCTATGAAATAATCTCAACAGCGCGAAGTTACTATGCCAAAGGAGATAAGAATCAGAATGGAAAGAGGAATATCGAGATGAAGATAACATGTAAGAAGGATAGAAATATCAGTAAGAAGAGAGCAAAGATAGAAAATTTGCAAAAAATTCTAGAGGGGACTTCACAAAAGGACGGCTTGAAAAACTGGAACTTCGTCGGGATATTAGAAGAGCGCAACATCGCACTTCGCCATGGAGGAGAAATATGACCATTGGAAGCATTATAACCATTAGACTGACACCCCGAATGGTTATAACAATATTTATGACCATAAATATCGTCATTAGACCATTGGGACCACACCGCAATAGACAAAACTGCAACTATGAAGGCCTCTCATCCATTGGAGAGATCCGTTACATCGCTGTCTACTTATTGTGTCGATTGTTGCATTGAAAACACTTTTGCGAATTGTATCCGAGCCAATAGAAGAACTCATTTCTATCACACTATGTTTACTGAGATCGACACATGTCCTATTGCATTGAACATTCATTCATCGACCCGAGTTATCCGATCGAGAGTGTGCATGTCAAACGAAATCAACACCATAGAGAATTCAGTTGAAGAAGTTACCATCGATCTAATGGCCGAGAAAGTAATGTCCACAGTGATTCAAGATTCATTGATGAGAGGAGTGCAAGCCTCTCCATCAACTACTCGTGGATCTGGACCATCCTGAGCTATAGACAAGAAAATAACCAAGCATCGAGATGACTTGGTGAATGAAAATTTAATTACAACTATCCTGCTCAACTACATCCCACCTTTGGATGGCGCGGTGAGTCGTGATAGTGTCCCCAGAGACTTTGATTACACTCTAGTTACTGCATACCTCCCGAAGGGGATACGTGCAGTTTGAACACAACAAGATAATATCGCGACATTAAAATTCAGCGACTTCAACCTAGGGGACAGCAAGAACCACAGTATTCTCTCTCCTCACAGATACTTGACTAGGAAGAAGGGGAAGAACTCAAAAATAATCCCCCAACCATGGACTATGAACCTCGCGTAGTCCACCATCTTGAACGTGATGAAGATTCCACATTTTGGAAGGCACCAGGAGGTGAACACGTGTGTTAAGCTCCTGTTATTGTGCTACCATGGAGGCTATCTATGGCTAGATAGATGCATCACATTCGATCTGATTTTGATCCATAAGATCACTGGATTGAGCATGTAGGGACCAGACCCACAAGACTTCTACCCAAGGAAGGATGCATACTGTGCCCTGGCATAGATAATTAAGGATACCTATGGTGATGTAGAAAAGGGGATGCGAGGCTACAAGGTATCTTCCATCCAGAATGGTGTAGTGCGCCTAGCCTTCTAACTGATCACAAGAAAGATGGTGAGAAAGAATAGGCCTACGCAAGTCACAGGGTTCGTTGTTGACCTCGCTGGAAAATATGTAGAAGGACTCTAAATGAACTAGGTGAAGTACTTAGTCAACCAGCTAGAATTGGATTGTCGCGAAGCTCCGGATCAGGGCTATGAGTTCAATTTCACCTGGCTATTGATCCTTATAGCATTTACTGCTTGGGATATGCCAGAAGGTGTGACCTTCCCGGACATTGAGCCATTCAAGCCACTCGCTGCGAAGTTCACCACACTTTGGTACTCGAGCGATATGGGAAAACAATGGCAGTCAAACATAGTATTCCACACATACTATCTCTAGTTAAAGAGGGCTATTGGGGTTGTCCCTCGTATGACATCGAACACCTTGCACCGATTCAAACCCCTCAAGAAGTTTCATGAAGATCGACACTTTATTTATATCATTGTGCGCAGACGAGCATAAAGAAGAGTTTTAGTCATACTATAATCTGACAGAGGAGGACCTCGAAGAGAGCACTAAGGACTGGTCTGCAAAGATCCTTATCCTTGCTGACCCCACAGAAATGTTTGATCCATAACTAATTGGTAGCTCGGAGGCCACTCATGAAGAGCATGATACACCTGGACCTAACAGAAGGAAGAAGACCGAAGAGGTACAAAACCTGAGCAGTGCATCAGATGAAACTACTTCAAAATCACCTGAACGAGGAGATAATGATGAAGTAGATAAAAAAGAGACCAATGGAAAATAAGATCAACAAAATAAAGGCAAGGTAACACCACCTAGGGATCTTGTTGATGAGGTGATCCCTCTAAGAAAAGAAAAGTTTCCCCCACGAAACCTGCCTCGCGGAAGAAATCCAAATCCACCAAGACTAAGATGTAGAATGTGCTCACACTCAATGACTTTGACTTCATCATCATAGTTGTATCATACTCTTCACAGGATATTATGCATAACACTAAAGCAAAGAAAGCATCCATGTATGAAAAAATTGAGACAGAACTAAGAGGGGTACAACAGGCCCTTCAATCCAGTCATGTAGTATCCACTGCGCCCCCACCATTAGAAGAACTAGAGTTGGAATTTGAGCCTACCCAACTCCATAGAATAGATGATGTTACCGAAGCTTGCCTTCATCGAGTGCAAGAACAGAAAGAATAGGACACGGTGGCCCTGAAGCAACCACAATAGGAAGTGGTAGAGAAACTTGAAGTTGCGCAGCAGGAGAAGGATGATCTCCACACCAAGTTCGAAGAGGAGAGAGCACAAGTGAAGCAAGATAAAGAGAAGTTTATCACAGAGTAGCTTAGAGTCAAAGAAGTAGTCAACATAGCACTTCGCTCTGTGATAGGCTTAGAACAAAAGGCAGAAGAACCAGCGGAGCATCAAGTAGCACAGCTTGTGGAAGCTATCCGACAGCTTCAACGGAGAATCATAGACCTAGAGGTACAAACAATGCCAAGTACCTCACAGGACATGTAATACCAAAGAGAACCCACTTCCTGGAGCGCAGTTGAGAGTATCAGATCATTCTCTCTAGAATGTAAACAACTTAGCAATAGAAGTGCACAAACCTACGAGCGATTTACTGAATACCCTAAACTAAAGGCACTGGAGTCAGAACTCCAGGAGGCAAAGCAAAAAGAAGCAATAGTATAGGCATAGTTGAAGCTCCTATCATCAATTGAAAGGATGAAGCAATCCCAGGAACAATGCACTGCTCAACAACAGGTCCACACCATATAGTGAAAAGTCATGGAAGTGACTCAAAGGATCCAACTAGTCTAGGAGGAAGTGTGCCAACTGTTTGAGGAGATTGAAGGAAAAGGAGTAGAGATGGAACAAGTAGTCACTATAGTCGAACAATGCTTAGAGGGACTTGTCAACGAAGCAGTTATTCAAGAGTTTGTTGAGCGGGAGGCCTTGGTGCAACAACAAGTCGAAGCATCTCGATCCAAGATCGAGGATTTTGAAGTAGAGCTACCCAGACCAGAGTGACTCAGGATGAGTCACAGGTGAGTGTTGGAGGCTTGCTATCCCTTGACCAAGTTTTGAGGATCCTTGGTAATTTTTGACCTATTTTGGGACTTCGAGAGGCTGTCGAAAGCGGAGCACAAGTTGAAGTGGAGATTATGGGATCTCGACCTCTTGTTTAGGGATTTTTGGGTTTTGGGCTTATGTAACGGGTATGGGGATGTTGGCCCATGGGTTTACCTATGTTTAGGCCCTTTTTGTAATGTATAAATAGAAGTCTAGGTGATGTAAGAAAGGGGGAGAGAGAATTGGTACCTAGCCAAAGTGCTAAGTGAAAATTGTAAATGCTTTGTGCATGCTATGTTGAGAACTTGCAGAGCTAAGTGCAAGTGACTGTAAGAGACTGTGTAAAGGCTTTGTGCTGCAATCTATCTCGGGGAAGGAGTATCTAGTAAAGTGTGTGCAGATATGTTGTCCTATGTGGAGTAGGATATTGTATCTCTGTGCATGTAGAAGATTGACAAAAGACAATTAAAAAGAAGAAGAGTTGGTGGACATAGCCCCAGGCTGGGGGTGAACCATGTATATCCTGTGTTGATATTCTTTGTGCGATGTATTTATGTGTTTATGTGTTTACTTGCTTAGTTCTTTGATATAAATGAATGATAGATAGATCTGTTGATGCTTTGTGCTTAATAATGTGAATGAATGCTATATCTGATCTATCTTTATGTGATAAGTGTTTGGGCGTATTATATATTGTAGACTATTACGTTGATCTGTTGATTAGGGTTTACCTGCACTGTAAATTAAGGTTGAATACTAATGAACTGTAATTTTTAAGTTCTCTATTAAGGTGTTATAATCACATATATGTGTCCCAACTAAGGTTGCAGAAACTGGAGTCCTGCAACCACCCCTGCCTCTACCTCGGGTGAGACTGCATCTGCTTCCCAGGTGTTGCCGAAAGGGCCAATAGTTAGGGTTTTGTTGGTGCATTTTTGAAGCGTTGAACCCTGGGTCTGCCCCTATGCCAACATGTATAAATGTTCAATAAAGTTTTGGAGCACTCTTAGGTTCCTCTGAAGACCAAGAATCTCAAATCCATTTGATTTTAATATAGTCTATCTTTTTCATTCTTCTAAATAATTACACTACCTTTCTAGGTCTCATTGTTTCTTCCTGTAGGAGTTTCCTGTAGAAAATACACAGTTCCTGTAGAAACTACACAATTCATTTAGACAATATACAGTTTCTATAGAAAATTCATGTAAGACAGTTTTATCTTCAAATTTAATTTTATCTTAATATTATTTTTATGGAAACATCAATAAACAATAAAAATAATTATGGTTTCCATTGATCAAAGGATTATACATAACGTAATTTGTTTTATTCATGTGTCAGTTCAACATTTATTTATTTACAATTTTTCCATGCACTAAAATACATTCATCTTCTTCTTTCATCTTCATAGTTTAGCATGATTTATTTCATGTCATTAGATTATATTTCCTTTCTGCAATCTATAATTAGCTGTACTTTCAGATTGGTTTGTTCTCCTTCAAGCAATAGTTTATAATTTCTTTCTACAAGCTAAATTTATAGACATTTCATGCATTTCAACCTTTGATCAATACTAGACCTTTACTACTGAACAATTCATTGTACATAGACATTGCATAACATCTCTCAAGTTTCTATGAAGCCTGGGTTGACAAAGTAAAGTAGGATCTAAGGATATAATAGTATTATTGTTGTTATTCCTATGACCATCAAGTGTCCCAACAAAATTCATCATATTTCACAAGTAACTTAAACAAAAGAAAGGCTGTTTTAATAAAAATTTCTATAAATCGACGATAATTTCCTACATAGCCTAAGAAACTTCTAACATCTCGTTGGTTTAATGGAATTGGAAATTTGGAAATGATTTCTATCTTCAATGGATCTACTTTTAGCCTTGTAGGAGACACATGATAGCCAAGCACAATTTCATCTATTTTCATCATAAAACATTTTTCATCATTAAGTGTTATATAGAAAATTATAGAAAATTATCTTCTCCATTTTCCATTATTTTTTGGTACTACCACCAAGGGGGAAACCCATTGGCTATCTAAGATAGGATAAAAAAAGCCGACTTTTAGAAATTTTTGAAGTTCTTCTTTCACTATCTCTTTTAGCATTGGATTCATCGTTATTTGTGGTTTCTAATAGGGTTGACATTCTCCTCTCTATAAATATGATGTATGAAAGTATCTGGATGGATACCTTGCATATCTTTGTAGTCCCATGTGAATGCTTTGGAATATTTCTGCAATAACTAAATTAACCATTCTTTCTGAGATTTTTCCAAAGTAGAGTTAATGTTTAGACATTTCCCATGGAAAATTTCAACGACTTTACAGTGAAAATATGATATTGTGTTTATAGTAAATATAGTTTGAGATAAATATTGTAAAGAATTCACTCTACAATTTTCCTGAAAAAATTGCTCCAAAAGATCACTAGTGGAAGTTTTTTGAGAATATTAAAATTTCTCTATACAACTTGGATTGGAAATGAAATGATTGAGTAAATTTTCATCATTCTCTTCTTTGAAATTTATAGCTTCAGAAATATTGAAAACAGAATGAAGAGTTTCTTCATCAGAGTATGTTTCTTCAAGCCATGACATTTGTTAGGATTCATTTATATATTTGGAAGGTGGTTAAACTATTAGTTTATTCACTAATACTGAGAGGGGGGTGAATCAATATTAGGCACTTTTTACCAATTTTAATCACAATATGTAAGCATTTAGGATATCACCAATTTATCACTTATGATTGCATTCAATATGCCATAAACATATGACTGAAAATACAGAATACACAATAATTTTAGGTGGAAACCCAAATGGGAGAAAACCACATAATGATTTCTTATATACATCAGAAGATTGCATTCATAGGAAGCAACAACTTCCAAAAATATCCATCACCAACTGGAAGGAGGAACCAACTCCCTATTTATAGGCTCCAACCTAAAGGAAGCTACAACTCCCTAAGTTATCCAGCTCCAACGGGACGGAGGCTCCAACCCCCTAGCTTATAGGCTCCAACCTAAATAAAGCTACAACTCACTTTACATGCCCCTTCCTTCCTCCATTGAATACAAATAAGAGAATCAACCTATTATTGTTGCTACCACTTATCATCATCAAAACTGATACAATCACATAAAACTCATGCCAATATCTCAAAGAATATCCTCCAAATAATGTTATCAAAATCACCATGATATGCATCAAACCATGAGCCAAGATATCCAATATATGCCTCAAACAATATACCATGCCTAAAAGAATATACAAAAAATGTGCCTCAAACATGTGCCAAAATATCCAAGATGTACCTCAACCATGTGCCAATACCTCCAAGATATGCCTCAAGCATATGCCAAAAACATCAATATATAACCCTCAAAACATATATAAGAACATTCCTTTCAACATGTGAATAACCTAGTGCATAAGATATAAGATATTCATACCTTCCTCAACTTCAACATCAAGAAGAATACCTTCCTCAAAAATTTTCATAAATACACGATTCATCCACTATCAACCTGCAGACACCTTCTCTTTGATCCACTGCAATCCGTGTATACTCTATATACGATATGTCTGTCTGCAACACATGTATATATGTGCTTCATCCTTATGCAAACTGTGTATAACCTTAGAAACCTAGTATAGTCACATGTGTACACTTCACTCTCCTTGACCTCCTTTCTCCTAGGCCAGATTCGCTTTGATGCGATCACCAATCCTCCTAGCACAAGTGCAGACCCACTTATGCTAGCTCCATTCACACACACTCTTTCTTGGCTGTAAAATGAGAGTTTCTTTATGTCTATTTATACCCTTCCATTTTAAGCCCTAATATTGGCTCATTACCCCTTAATTGGGGAATATTATATTAGTAATTTTATTTTATTTATGTTGTCTTTAGGCCATTAGTTGTAATTATACCTCCTAGTCTCCTATATATACCAAGGAGACATTTTCATTTTGAATCATCTTGTACTTGAATATTTAAGTGGGGTAAAAGGAGGTTGCCTCCTTGAAGAGGCTTATTATCTAAAATTATCTCTTTTTCAAGGTGTTTAGTACTTTTTCTGAGGTTTTTCTATGCTATATTGATATTTGGTTCTTAACATATGGTATCAGCGCTCAAGGTCTTGGGGTTTCACTACTACATATGAGACACCTTGGAATTTTTACTATAACGTTTTTTATACAATGTTTTAGAAGGAACGGCTTGGAGGATATTTATTAGACGGATCAAGGTACGTTGGGTTCGGAATTCATCTCATGAGGCCTTATACGTTCGAAGATACATCCTATACAACATAGGGTTATGGAATCATCCTGCACTGATTCATTGCATAATTTTTGCTATAAAACAATTTGTGTAACGTTTCAGACCCTGAAATCTGGAGGATATTCACAGAAATTAGTAAGGTATCTATGGTAAAAAGTTCAGTTTTTGGGTCATCTTAAATTTGTCGATACACCCTGTGTAAGATAGGGTATCTGACTATTCCTATTAACTAGTCTCAAGAAGGTGCTCCAGGTAAAACAATCATAACTTCTTCCTAGAGTATCCAAATTGAGTGGGACTAGTTTCATTGGATTTTGAATAGTCTTTAGTATTTCTGGTGTGAGTTTTAGAATTTTATATCAATTATTTTGTGCGGGCATGCTATACAAGTGAGATATCCAGGAAAGGCCAAAAATTAGCAAGTTGTGGGTAAGTTACCATAAATTCCACTTGGCACATCCAATTCTGATCATACCTGTGGCATTGTAGAGAAGAAATATCAGAGAACTACATAAAAGAAAGTTTCATACCCAGAAGGGCCGAAACTTGGGAGATACAATAGAAGAAACATTGTCTAGCAGAACCACCTCAAAATCAAGGTTCAAAAGTGATACTTGGCCAACATGACACCCAAAAAGGGAACTTCTACACCAAATAAGCCTCTAGACAATCCTACTTGGACTCTTGATGAAGGTGAAGAAATGCGTACGGACATAAATGATTACAAAAGAAGATAGTAACAAAAGATGAACTACAAGAGATGATGGAGGGTTTAAAAGGGGAGATCATGAAAGTATTGAAAAATTTCGTAATAGAGAAGACACCTGAAAGTGAAAATGCATCCCATGAAATTCATGATGAGGACACAATGAAGGTGAATCAAGAATGGAGAAACTCTAACTTTGGTTTGAGGACCAACCACATTCCTAAGATTGATATGAGGAAGTTTGATGGCAAGGACCCAATCACATGGATACTTCAGATGGAGTAGTTCTTTGATCTCCATAATGTGCCACATACACAAAAGGTACAAATTGCTTCTTTATATTTAGAACCTAATCAATTTGTATGGTATCAATGGATTTGTTCTTGCAAATCACTCGTCACTTGGACAATTTTCACGGAAGAAATGATAGCACACTATGAGGATACAAGGAGCAATACCTTCTTTAGCCAATTGATAAATCTCAAGCAAAAGGGTTCAGTCACCGAGCACATTGAGAACTTCCAAAGATTGAATATAAAGGTAACCAATATTCCAGATGAGCATTTGATTGATGTATTCATAGGAACTTTAAAGGATAACATTCAACATGAGGTTCACCTTTGGGAACCCAAATCATTGGAGAATACATTTAAGGTGGAAAGAAATGTTGAAAGTAAAAATATGGCTATGGCTACTAGAAGGACCAATCCTAACATCTATAGAGAGAACAATGCTCCTTGTTCTAAAACACCTCAACCTACAAGGTTGACACCTCAACAATTGGAGGAA
>ML777293.1:1336149-1352497 GCA_009831015.1 Picea engelmannii | reverse complement strand
AATCAACAACAAGTTCTCCAAATCTTAAAGGACAACCTAACCATGGCACAAAATCGCATGAAACAACAAGTAGATCAACATCGTAGTGAAAGAAGTTTTGAAGTAGGGGATTGGGTGTTTTTAAGACTACAACCATACAAACAAATGTCCCTCAAGCAAGCCAAGAAGGATAATAAATTAGCACCAAAGTACTATGGTCCTTATAAGGTGTTGCAAAAGATTGGTACTATGGCATACAAATTGGAGTTTCCTGCATCTTCACGAGTACACCCAGTTTTCCATGTTTCATGCTTAAAGAACGTTATAGGCGATAAGATCCCAGTTCAAACTATATTGCCAAAATTTGACGAGGAAGGAAAAATCATATTGGAGCCTGAAGCCATCACTGACATAAGAATTCTCCAGCTGAGGAATAGATCCATTTTAAAGTATCTCATTAAATGGAGGAAACTACCGGCTGAAGATTCCACTTGGGAAGATGAGTCTTTTATACAGAAGAATACAGAGTTACTCAAGTGTTGCAAAAAACACTTGTCTCAAGGGGAGGGGCATGTTAAGCCCTAATATTGGCTCACTACCCCTTAATTGTGGCATATTATATTAGTAATGTTATTTTATTTATGTCGGCTTTAGGACATTAGTTGTAATTATACCTCTTAGTCTCCTATATATACCAAGGAGACATTTTCATTTTGAATCATCTTGTACTTGAACATTTAAGTGGGGTAAAAGGAGGTTTCCCCCTCGAAGAGGCTTATTATCTGAAATTATCTCTTTTTCAAGGCGTTGAGTACTTTTTTGGAGGTTTTTCTATGCTATATTGATATTTGGTTCTTAACATTCCAAGTAACTTATTTACTTGATCTTTGAGCCAATTTGTAACTTCTTTTTTGCGACAACTTTTATCCTTTAATTAATTTTAGGTCCAACTTGTAACTTCTTTGAACTTAGATATGGGGCTTATTGACCATACTTTGGGACTTCATATTTAATAGGGAATAACTTCTCAACTATGAGGAACCATGTGGTGCACCACCTACCATTGGGAATGGAACGATGAGGACTATCCATCTATGAGGTTTTTGCAGGAAACTATTATTTCCTTCATACTATTTTTCTTGAATTAACTTAAGGATCCATGACCACACCTCTCGGGATTCTTAACATTTTAACCATATTTCTATGGATTCTTGTAGACTTCTTAAAATCATCTTCTGGTGAAGGCCATGCTTAGATCTATGCCATAAGGGGACTATTATCGTGCAAATTGTAAGTTGGGAAAATCTCGATCCAATCCACAAGATGATGATGATGGTGGGATAGTTTACTAACTGTGACCCCATATAAACCCTCCCATCTCTTTAGTGAAGGAAAAATATAACAAAAGGGGGGAATCCTAGGTGACCCTAGGGGGAAATGAAATGGAAAGTGAGACTATGGAAGTGATTCCCGTATATTTCAAGTTACTAAGTGGAATATGGCTTGGAAAGGAGTCTCAGAAGTGATAAAAGGTTTCCAAGAGCTAGAGTACTTGTAGAAGATGATTATACATGTTCGAGACACAAGAAAAGATGAGATACAAGCCCAACAATCCAATGGAAAAACAAATGATTTTTTTTTTCTAATTAGAAGAAGTATATAATTATATAAATCAGCAATAAAATAAATTGAATAGCTTCTAAACAATTCACTAAAAGTCCAAGTAAATATACAAGAGACTAACTAGCAATTACTACTGAAACTCAAGTATGATAGCACAAGAGTTTAGAAACATTTAAAGGTTGTTTGATGTAAGTATTGAAGAGATATTTATGCCGCCTTACGGCTGTATCAAACAAGTGTTACTATAGAAAATTATAACCAACAAAACTTGCAAGAAAACCACCCAAAAGAAGCAAATAACTAGTTGATTAACTTGGCATCTTTCTAGGAAAATGTGACGGTTAGAACATGCTCAAATTTAGAAAGTATCAAGTGATTTGATGCATCCATAATAGTTGTAGATTAAATTTTTTATAGAAGAAATAAATACTTGGAGAAACAAAATTCCCTAGTGTCCTTGAAAAGGTTTTAGCATGTAGAAAATATTCCAACTTAAACAATTTCAATATCTCGTAATCTACGTATCCCAGTGCAATGATTTTATTTCTACAATGCAAGAGATTAGTGACTTTGAGTATTGGGTTATGGTGTATTTAAAAATAAAAGAGATATTTTTTCTACTTCCTTGAGTGAGACATCCCCAAAAATAAAATATTTTTTGAAATTTAAAATTGCTAGAAATTTATTCTGTTTTTAGTAAATTTGGATTTGGAAAATTTTTGGTCATTTATGGCAATTCTGAATTTCGAATTTGGTAATTGTAATTAATTATTTTGACTATTGGGTAGAGAACTAATTTGACCCAACTAACTATTTGACTATGACACTTGTATGGAAACAAAATATTTTGTATTGATTGCAGGAGGACAAATGGAACAACCATGTTAAATTTAGCTGACCATGACTCCATGAGTGGGGAACATGTTGGAACTACCTCTGGGCTGATTATTACAAGTGGAAAATCATTGATTTGGCCATTGGAAGCCCCTGAAAATTAGGTATTTAGAAAGCTGCGAAAATTCCCAAGGGAGGGAGAAAGACTTGGGCAAAATTGATAAATAACATATGAGAGGAGGCAGGACGTTGCCAAGTATGCGGAGAAAAGAGACTATGGATTTTCCTTGCTGTTATGAGCACTGCTGAGTAAGTGTGAGGCAAGAGGATAATTGTTGGAATTGTGGACATTGCTGAGGAGGAGTCTTCCAAATTCACCCTCTTGGATTCATGGTCAGGCTATGGGGTGAATCAGGCAAGAAATTTTGGCTGCCTATTCTACGGTTGGGAGGAACGTGGTTGTTCCCTTTTCCTTCCCACAAAACTGGTTCAGATATGTTTTTCTACTCCTTCTCTGTGTTAAATAATCATTTATACTGGTGATATGTATATGTTAATTCTATATTGAAGTAATTCCATGGGAAAAATCTATCGTGTCATAATCCATTTCAGTAATAGGAAAAATTTGTTGGTTTGTAATCATTTCATGGCTTTATGACGATGGATCGGTGGCCATCTTGACCCTTCAAGACATGAGGGTTCACTATCAAGTGGTGGTCACCTTAGCCTTTGCAGGCCACCAAATACCATCACCACCCTGATTTAATTTTTCCTAAGGTCGAAGGGGCAAGTTTTGTTCCCAAAAATACTTGAATCATATTGTAATTCCAAACACAGAGGGTGAGATAGCTTGAAATCATTTCCTGAATTGATTTGGTTATTCCCTG
Source organism: Picea engelmannii (assembly GCA_009831015.1). NCBI lineage: Eukaryota > Viridiplantae > Streptophyta > Pinopsida > Pinales > Pinaceae > Picea > Picea engelmannii. The sequence continues at coordinate 1,349,174 of ML777293.1, read as the reverse complement.
TTTTGGAGGTTTTCTCTGTGATTGTGATTTTCTGTTATTGAGCTTGTAAACTCATTTTATTTCTTGATAAATGCATTTTTGAGAAAACAAAGTAATTATTTGTTTTTACCAATTACGAACCCGATCATTTATTTATTCTGAGTTTATTTGTTGGAGTGTGTGATTTTAAAAGGAGATTAAGTACAAAATTGATATTTCGGCATTCAGGACTTGCTTGTTACATATATCCGGAGTTCCTTTGCTTTACCAAACACCGAAACCTGAAATTCTTGGGCCCACACCCTAATCTCATTTTGCAATTCAACATTTCTTATTTCATTTTGTTTGTGCGTTAGGTGTTCATTAACCCCGAAATTTCGAACCCCGAAATATCGAACCTCGAAACCCCAAAGTGTTGGTCCCACATTCCATTCACATTTTTGCAATTCGGGAGTTGTTGTGTGTTGGTGTTTGGCATTTGAAATCATGAAATCCTGAACCCCGAAACCCCGAAGTGCTAGACCCATAGACTTTCCGTATTTTGTGATTCGGCAAAGATCATGGTCTTTTATTTTTTGTGTTTGGCATTTGCAATCGCCGAAACCAGATTGACCTCTGTTTTTTCACAAAATTGTAGGAGCATAGTAGGAATTATTTGTTATAGGAACAACTCTATTACTGTAATGAATGGATTGGTAGAAAGGATGGAGGATCTTCATCCGGGATAGAGGTAGAATATAAATAACATATCATATTACAAGTCACTATGTACAGGGCATGACAAGTACATAAATTATTGTATATAAAAGTATTAAGCTAATTAAGCAGATTTTTAGCACGATTTTTTCTAAGAGTTCTTCTTGCCATGAGGTCATACATCTTTAAGTATTCGAAATTTCATAATTAGACTATTGTTTAATGGAATAAACTGTAGAGAACAAGATGGGATCCTTCGAGTTAACTATGCTTGATGTGTAAGCTACTGGTGTGTAAGAATGAGACCCAAGTTAGGTAGATATACTTGCATGTTTATATTTTCTGTAAGTAAAGATGCAGAACCGTAGCACGTAACTGAGCTTTCCAATTATTATACCAGAATCAAGATGAAACTATACCTATGGCAGTGAATCGCTCTATATATATTTAGAGAAAGTTATAAGTATGTACATACCTATAGGTGGAAATAAGTACAGATTTTAATGGAGAGTTAAAGCGAATTCCCTACAGTAAGAATGATAATATACACCTTTATACGCGCACATAGAAGACATTCAAAATATATATTGTTCTAGCAGTCATGAAGATCCAACCTTGCAATTAAAAGCATAATTAAATGTGCAGAACTGATTACTTTGACAATCCCAGACTCCTTGTCCCTCGAACTTCCGGACTCCAAAATGCCGGAATCTCCCCCTTGAGAGATCCACGGTCCAGATTCCTCTTGAACCGATGACCATGATCCCACTGGATCGACGATCCACAACCTTTCAGGATTTTCCACGAACCTTGACCACTTGCCACGTATCCTCCTTGATAAATGATGTCGATCATTTCGCAATTTCGTGAACCGGGAGTTTACGATGCAGCGACTCCAAAATCACTTACCGCTCCAAACCCTGAACTCTGAAATAATGAAATTCAATGCCTTAGAGTGTTGGAAGACACTTGGTCTTAATATCCTTGCTACTCTGCAAGATCCAACGACTCTCACAACTTCAACACTTCTTCCATGAAGTGTTTCCATTGTTCATATGAATCCTCTCCTGGGGTGCTTCCAAGCGCTTAAATCCCTTATAACTTGGTGCGATCATATGGCTCTCGGGATTTCGACATTTTTCCCCAAAGTGTCTCCACTGTTCGTTTCAGCTGCTCTCCTGTGTGACCACCCAGAGGTTAAACAATGTGCACCCAGATCCTTTCCCTAAACCTCAAGGGTTCCTTCGACCTAAGTTTAGATATCGCCTATATACATATAAGTATGTTGGTGTAGTTTGAAAGTTAAGGGAAGTGATAGAATTATGGAAAGAATTTATCCACATAAGATTTTATGTTTGAAGTAAACTAGACTGGTGTAATAATGTCATTATGGACATAAATGTATCTTACCTTCTCTTAAATTCTAAAGCTTAAATGAAATCGAATTATGTCATAGATTTTTTTTTTTCTATGGTGAATTTGAGGTAGATTACATATGGTATCAGAGAAAAATCTACAACACTGGGCCTAAACAGGGTCACATTAGTTGCTTATTATTTATTCTGATTTATGTAAAACTAATAAATCTTATGGTTACAAATAGAAATCCCTTTCTATTTTTGTAAATTATGGCAGCTCAAGAGGGTGTAGAAATTAGGATGGAAGGAAATCCATAGCAAGGACCTCCTGGAGATCCAAGACAAAATAGTGATGGAAGCTCACCCACGAAGGTGTTGGAAACAATGAGGAATCTTATTGTTGAACTACAGGTTTTCAAGGCTGACAATGAAAATTAAAGAAAGCACAGCAGGAACAACAAGAGATAAATGAAGTCATGCTGTGTAGTATAGTAACCAAGAAAAGCCCAAAAGACGATAACCATGATGACGAAGTCAACAAAAGGGCCTCCAAGAATTCTGGACCAGAAACAAAAAAAGGAGACAGTTCGTCTGAAGGGACACCTTCAGCTGAAGACAAAACTATGCCAGACAGAAAAAGAAAACAAGTAGACCACCTTGAAGGAGAATTTAAAAAGATTAAACTAGCTACCTTTGATGGAGAATCTAGGACAGGAGAAGAAGTTGAGGCATGGTTGTTGGACATCAAAAAATACTTCTAGATCTACAACTATTCCAGCAACATGAAGGTCAGAATGGCCATCTACAATCTGAAGGGGAAGACCAACATTTGGTGGCAGGACCTAAAATTGGCCAAGGGCCTAAAGGAGAAACAGTTGGAATGGTTCGACTTTAAGAAGTATTTCAAGAAATAATACCTTTCAGAAAGATATTATGAAAGGAAGATGAAAGAATTTTACGAGTTATGACTCAGACAGATGACGATGGAGGACCTTATAAGTAAATTTCTTGAACTACTAAGGTTCATATCGTACATCCGGGAGGATAAGGTAAAAATCCACCGATTCTTAAGTTGTTTACCACAGGCCTACCGGGATAGAATTGAGTTTGAAAACCCCAAATACTTGAGTGAGGTATTCAGGAAAGCACAAATGTGCTATGACCAGTATAAACAATGGGTAGAGTTTCCCAAGACCTGGAAGGATAAAAAGAAAGATCGAATGAACTAGTGGAAGAAGGGATACCAGCCAACTCCTTATCGGAATGCAGCAAAATGTTTCACAGGGAAGGATTTTCACTCCAATCATCTGAATACGCAAGGTAGTGGTAAACCGGTAAACCTGGGAATGAAGAAGTTTGGGGACAACTCTCACGAGCCATTAAAGTGTTGGGAGTGTGGAGAGCCTCATCTAAGGAGGAACTGTCCACGTTTAACTTCAGCAAACAAAACTGTTGTTCATAATCTGCAGGAAGCCTTGATAGTGGGAGACATGGGCAGAAGCCTGCATCGAATAAATGCAGCCATAGATTGTCGACAAGCTGACCACCAGTCCTCGGTGGTAAAAATCAAAGGTAAAATCAATGACACTCAAATTTCTGTTTTAATTGACCCTGGAGCTATGTTAAGTTATATTACTCCTAATATAGTAGAGTCGAATAAACTTAAGAAACTGAAGCACGCAAAATCATGGTTGGTACAACTAGCAATAGGTACTAAAAGGAATGTAGTTGACTTTATTTTTGATTTTGATTTCAACTTAGGTGGTCAAAAGATAAGGACCAATCTGAACATCTTACCACTAGGATCTTATGATATGATTATCGATATGGATTGGTTGGAACAACACAAAGCAGTACTAGATTGTTATACAAATATACTTAGTTATAAAGATGATTTTGTCACTGTTAGAACAACCCAAGGCATACCAAAACCGGTATCATTCAAACAAGTTTCAGCGATGCAACTCAAGAAATGTACTAGAAAGGGATGTCAAGTTTATTCCATCCAAGTGACGAATCTATTAGGAAAAGAAGATGAGCCCTAGTTAAAAGAATTTGTTGTCCTACGTGAATTCAGAGACATGTTTGTGGACAAGATACCAGAATTACCTCCTAGAAGGGAAATAGATTTCTCCATAGACATACTACATGGATCAACCCCTATCTCAAAAGAACCCTACCAAATGAGTCTACCAGAACTGACAGAATTAAAAATACAATTATAGGAATTGTTGGACAAAGAGTATATCAGACCAAGTGTTTCACCATGGGGAGCACCAGTCCTCTTTGTGAAAAATAAAGATGGTACTCTAAGACTATGTATCAATTATAGACAATTGAACAAACTGACTATTAAGAACAAATACCCCTTGCCAAGGATAAATGATTTGTTTGATCAAGTAGGTGGGGCCAATATCTTTTCAAAGTTGGATTTATGATCCGATTGTCATCAAGTTAGGATAAAGGATGAGGACATAAGCAAAACATCTTTTCGGACAATATATGAATGATACGAATTTGTAGTCATACCTTTCAGACTCACTAATGCACCAGCCACATTTATGTGCCTGATGAATAGTATTTCCAGTCAATACTTGGACAAGTTCATGGTAGTATTTATCGATGACATTCTGGTCTATTCAAGAATGGAAGAAGAACATAATGAACACTTAAGGATAGTTATACAAACATTGAGGAAACACAAACTGTACGCCAAATTTGGCAAGTGTGACTTTTATCAGAAAGAAATACAATATCTAGGACATGTAATTTCAATAGAAGGCATTGTCGTAGACCTGGGAAAGACAAAAGCCATTATGGAATGGCCAGTACCTAAGGATGTAGCGGATATATGGTCATTCATGGGAATCACCAGATATTACCATAGATTTATAGAAGGGTTTTCCAAGATAGTCTACCCTATCAAGTCACTACAAAAGAAAGGAACCAAGTTTAACTGGTCGCAAAAGTGTCAAGACAGCTTTAACAAGATGAAATAATTATTGACATCGACACCCATTTTGAAGGTAGCAGACCCAGATAAAGACTTCACAGTTTCTATTGATACAAGTAAAGAGGGACTAGGTGGTGTCTTAACTCAGGAAGGGCACATGATTTGTTACTAATCCCAAAAATTAAAAGAACATGAGAGAAATTATGTCACTCATGACTTAGAATTGGCAGCAGTAATACATGCCTTAAAAATGTGGCGACACTATATAATGGGCAGAAAATTCCTACTATTGATGGATAATAGCGGGGTGAAATATTTGTTTAACCAACTAGATATTAATGCAAGACAGGCAAGGTGGCTAGCCTTCTTGAGCGAATTCGACTTCGAGGTCAGACATATCAAGGGTAAGGAAAATAAAGTAGTAGATTATTCAAGTAGAAGAGTCCATGGGTTATTTGAGATAAATATCAGCAGGGCAGAAAGCGATCTGGAACAAAGAATAAAGACGACAAGTATTAACGCTGAAAATTACACTAAGGTGATGGCAGAAGTTCAAAAAAGTATCGCAAACTCAGATAAACCAGATCTAAGTATTGACAAGAAGGGACTATTATGATTTAAAATCAAACTTTACATATCAGATTCAACAGAGTTAAAATTAATTGTTTTAGACGAAGTGCATAAGAAACCATATTCCAGCCATCCAGGTTACCAGAAAATGATAACAACACTCACATAACTATTTTATTGGCCTAATATGAAGGGCAGAATAGTATAGTACTTGGCTAGGTGCCAAGATTGTCAACAAGTTAAGGCCGAGCACCAGCACCTAGCCGACCTATTACAACCATTACCAGTACCAGAATGGAAATGGGAGACTATATCACTAGACTTTATAACAGGTTTGCCTAAAAATCAGAAACAAAATGATTTTATCATGGTTGTAATTGATAAACTTAGTATGCCTGCACACTTTATTCCTGTAAAATCTACTTTTAAAGCTATAAACATTGCTGAAATATTCATGAAAGAAATTTTTAGACTGCGTGGTATTCCTAAAATCGTGGTTTCAGATAGAGACATAAAATTTACATCCACTTTTTGGAAGGAATTGTTTGCAAGACTAAACACTAACTTGAACTTCAGTACGAGTTATCATCCACAAACAGATGGAAAAACCAGATCATAGAGGATATGCTTCTCATGTACGTAAGAACAAAACCGAGCAAGTGGGAAGACTACCTGCACTTGGTAGAATTTGCATATAACAATGGGTACCAAACTTCAGCTAAATTGATCCCTTTAGAAATATTGTATGGCAGAAAGTGTACAACTCCAATTAGCTGGGATAACCCAACTGGAAGAATCATGGCTGGATCAGAGATGCTCCAAGAAATGGAAAACATAGTAAGAAAGGTACAACAGAACTTAAAAGAAGCACAGGATGGACAAAAGCGTTATGCAGATCAGAAAAGGAGACACTTGGAATTTCAAGTGGGAGACCATGTTTACTTGAAGGTCAAATCCCAAAAAAGCTTGCTGAAGTTAGGGAACTATGCAAAGCTAGCACCCAGGTTTTGTGGGCCCTTCGAGATACTAGCTCGAATTGGACCCATAGCATATCAACTTGCACTTCCAGCTAATCTAAGAATTCATAATGTATTTCATGTTTCTTTGTTGAAAAAGTATATTCATGACCCTACACATAGGATTGACTGGAACTTGGTGCAGATGGAACCCAAAGGTGAGTTCTAGGTGGAACCCCTGCGCATTCTGGACCAGAGAGAAATAGCACTTCGAAATAGATCCATCGCTCAGGTAAAGGTGCAATGGAAGCACTTTAGTCTTGAGGAGGCCACTTGGGAGTTGGAGGGAGATTTACGGAAATATCATCCAATCATGTTCCAGGAAAGGAATGAACACTGAGAATAGTGTTTTACTGAAGGGGGAAAGGATGTGACATCCCCAAAAACAAAATATTTTTTGAAATTTAAAATTGCTAGAAATTTATTCTGTTTTTAGTAAATTTGAATTTGGAATTTTTTTTCCATTTATGGAAATTCTGAATTTCGAATTTGGTAATTGTAATTAATTATTTTGACTGTTGGGCAGAGAATTGATTTGAACCAACTAACTATCTGACTATGACACTTGTATGGAAACAAAATATTTTATATTGATTGCAGGAGGACAAATGGAACAACCATGTTAAATTTAGTTGGCCATGACTCCATGAGTGGGGAACATGTTGCAACTACCTCTGGGATGATTATTACAAGTGGAAAATCAGTGATTTGGCCATTGGCAGCCCTTGAAAATCGGGTATTTAGAAAGCTACGAAAATTCCCAAGGGAGGGAAAAAGACCTGGGCAAAATTGATAAATAGTATATGAGGGGAGGCAGGACACTGCCAAGTATGCGGAGAAAAGAGAGTATGTATTTTCCTTACTGTTATGAGCACTACTCAGTAAGTGTGAGGAAAGATGATAACTGCTGGAATTGTGGACATTGCTGAGGAGGAGTCTTCCAAATTCACCCTCATGGATTCATGGTTAGGCTATGGGGTGAATTGGGCAAGAATTTTTTGGCTGCCTATTCTACGGTTGGGAGGAACGTGGGTATTCCCTTTTCCTTCCTACAAAACTAGTTCAGATATGTTGTTCTACTCCTTCTCTGTGTTAAATAATCATTTATACTGGTGATATGTATATGTTAATTATGTATTGAAGTACTTCCATGGGAAAAATCTGTCGTGTCATAATCCATTTCGGTAATAGCAAAAACTTGTTGGTTTGTAATCATTTCACCGCATTATGATGGCGGATCAGTGGTTGTCTTAACCCTTCAAGATGTGAGGGTTCACTGTCAAGCAGTGGCCACCTTAGCCTTTGTAGGCCACGAAATACCATCACCGCCCTGATTTAAATTTTCCTAAGGTCAAAGGGGCAAGTTTTGTTCTCATAAATACTTGAATCATATTGTAATTCTGAACATAGAGGGTGAGATAGCTCGAAAGCATTTCCTGAATTTATTTGGTTATTCCCTGTTTTGGAGGTTTTCTCTGCGATTGTGATTTTATGTTATTGAGTTTGTAAACTCATTCTATTTCTTGATAAATGCATTTTTGAGCAAACACAATAATTATTTGTTTTTACCAATTATGAACCCGATCATTTATTTATTCCGAGTTTATTTGTTGGAGCGTGTGATTTTAAAAGGAAATTAAGTACAAAATTGATATTTCAGCATTCGGGAATTGCTTGTTACATATATGCGAAGTTCCATTGCTTTACCAAACACCAAAACCCGAAATTGTTGGGCCCACACCCTAATCTCATTTCGTAATTTGACATTTCTTATTTCATTTTGTTTGTGCATCAGGTGTTTGTAAACCCCAAAATTCCGAACCCCGAAACCCCGAAGTTCTAGTCCCACATTCCATTCACATTTTTGCAATTCAGGAGTTGTTGTGTGTTGGTGTTTGGCATTTGAAATCATGAAATCCTGAACCCCGAAACCCTGAAGTGTTGGACCCAAATTCGTTTCGTATTTCGCGATTCGGCAAACATCGTGGTCTTTTGTTTTTTGTGTTTGGCATTTGTAATTGCCGAAACCCGATTGACCTCTATTTTTTCAAAAAACTGTAAGAACATAGTAGGAATTATTTTTTATAGGAACAACTCTATTACTGTAATGAATGGGCTGGTAGAAACGATGGAAGATCTTCATCCGAATTAGAGGTAGAATAGAAATAACAAATCATATTACAAGTCACTATGTACAAGGCATGACAAGTACATAAATTATTGTATATGAAAGTATTAAGCTAATTAAGCAGATTTTTAGCGCGATTTTTTCGAGGAGTTCTGCTTGCCATGAGGTCATACATCTTTAAGTATTCGAAATTTCATAATTAGACTATTTTTTAATGGCATAAAACGTAGAGAACAAGATGGGATCCTTCGAGTTAACGATGCTTGATGTGTAAGCTATTGGTGCGTAAGAATGAGACCCAAGTTAGGTATATATACTTGCATGTTTATATTTTCTGTAAGTAAAGATGCAGGACCGTAGCACGTAACTGAGCTTTCTAAGTATTAAACTAGAATCAAGATGAAACTATACCTATGACAGTGAATCGCTCTATATATATTTAGAGAAATTTATAAGTATGTACATACCTATAGGTGGAAATAAGTACAAATGTTAATGGAGAGTTAAAGTGAATTCCCTACAGTAAGAGTGAAAATATATGCCTTTATACACACACATAGCAGACAGTCAAAATAACTATTGTTCTAGAAGTCATGAATATCAAACCTTGCAATTAAAAGCATAATTAAATGTGAAGAACTAATTGCTTTGACAATCCCAGACTCCTTTTCCTTTGAACTTTTGGACCCCGAAATGCCGGAATCTCCCCCTTGAGAGATCCATGGTCTAGATTCCTCTTGAACCGATTACCACAATCCCACTGGATTGACGATCCACAACCTTTCAATATTTTCCCTGAACCTTGACCACTCGCCATGTGTACTCCTTGATAAACGGTGTCGATCGTTTCACAATTTTTCAAACTGAGAGTTTACGATGTGGCGACTCCAAAATCATGTATCGCTCCAAACCCCAAACTCTGAAATAGCGAAATTCAATGCCTTAGAGTGTTGTAAGACACTCGGCCTTAATCTCCTCGCTGCTCTTCAAGATCGAACGACTCTCGCAACTTTGACACTTCTTCCACGAAGTGTTTCCACTGTTCATATGACTCCTCTCCTGGGGTGCTTCTAAGTTGTTAAATCCCTTGTAACTTGGTGCGATCCTAAGGCTCTCGGCATTTCAACATTTTTCACTGAAGTGTCTCCACCGTTCGTTTCAGCTGCTCTCCTGCACGACCACCCATAGGTTAAACTCTGTGTGCCCATATCCTTTCCTTGAACCTCAAGGGTTCCTTCGACCTAAGTTTAGATATTGCCTATATACATATAAGTATGTTGGAGTAGTTTGAAAGTTAAGGGAAGTGATAGAATTATGGAAATAATTTATCCACATAAGCTTTTCTGTTTGAAGTAAACTAGACTAGTGTAATAATGTCATTATCGACATAAACATATCTTACCTTCTCTTAAATTCTAAAGCTTAAACGAAATTGAATTATGTCATAGATTTTTTTTTCTATGGTGAATTTGAGGTACATTACATTGAGGGTGTAGTCTCTTTTACTCCCCAAGGCAAGAAAAACTATCTAAGGAAAACCCTAAGAGGGTGTAACCCTTTTACTCCTCCTAGTATTCCTTTGTGCAACAAATTATTTCAAGACAATTATGATGGGATTATCTAGGTTTTATTCCCTTATAATACAAATAATATTATCAAATAAACTTGTGAGGAAGGAAACAAGTAATAACAAGAAATATTTCTTACCTAGTCTAAGCATTAACAAGATAAACTCCTTTCTTCCAAGAAAAATCCATTATAAAATAAATAAAAATAGCCTCTAATAAAGACAACACCTTACTTCTTCATCCAATAGCCAAACAAAACCATAACAATAGATAGTAGCAAGAGATATAAATAAAATTTCCCAAAGAGGGCCCAAATTTCAACAAATTGTCATCTCCAAGATGGGAGAGTTATGATAAAATGAAATATAAGTGATATCTATTTATACAAATCCTACTAAAAGTGTTTGTCAACTTAATTTTATGGTAAAACACAAGTAATGGGTCAACAGCCCTTACTTTTCCCTTTTACATGTTATAAAATTCCAATTTAACTTTAAAAATGCACATACGAAACCCTAAAGTGACGTCGTCTCTCTTCTACGGTGACATTTTGGCACCTTTTACAAGTCGTGGGAATTGAGGATGGAAGTTGGGCCTCCATATCATGAGCTAAGATTTATTCCTTCAATCCATTCCTTCTCCCATCAAAATGTTCCAAGTGTCAATCAACAACAACAACACCACCACAACCCTTGCCCTAGGGTGATGTCAAGCTCCTCAAATGTGATGTTTTATCCTCAAGAGAAAATCATTGGGATAGAAAAGGGTTGTGTTAGGTCCTCCATGGTGTCTCCTAAAGCCTCAAAAGGATATCATCATCGTCTAGTGCATGGGCCATGGTATCCAACCTGTTGGCTTCAAGCCCCAATTAATCCCAAGCTAGGCTTGTTCTTCAAAATCTATCCATCAACTAGGTCTTGAAAGGACAATGAATACACCCTCCAAGGATATCAATTCAAATCCATCATGAAAAGTAAATCTAGTCAATAAAATATCCATCTAAGCATGCACATCAAAACCACCTTATCAAAATAAACAAGTGCTCAAAGACCCTATGGAATTTTCCAAGTTTAGGTATGGGAGGGTTGACAAGGTGATCTATTGGGTGAATTTTCCCATAAGTTTAGGAGTGTTTCCGAATTGGACCCATATGTAGGTCATGTGGAAAAAGTGACATGGATGAGGGAAAGAATTTTGGGCATGGAGTTTATGACATACAAGGGATCATAGTATCTCATTTATGGGTGTATTTGTAGAGGGTGTGTCGCACCTTCATTTTCAATGGATCCTTTTTCCAAACCCATTTATTTCCTTTTGTTTCTTTAGGTTGTTTCCGAGTTGAATCCAAGGTGGGTATTATACCTAATCATGAAAAATAGTTCCCAACTTAACTCTACCATGGTCACATAATGCTTCCCCAAGTTGAAGACAATGTGTGGGGCTTCTACCTAAGCATGAAAAACATTTCCCACACATGCTCCACTTTAGTTGGCATTTTGTATTAGTTATTTTTCACGGGTCCCATCAATTTATAATGAGAGACATTTCATTGTCCTTGGGATCCATGGGTGAGTACGTAGAAGGTTTATGATTGGATTTTGTATTTTTCTAGGTAAAAGCATCTGGGCCTTCAACCCCTACTTCCCATAAAATGAGGGACAATCCCTTCTTCAATCAATACACCCGAAAATAGAAAAAGGTAAGGAGATTAGGGGATGAAGTGTGGAAAGTGATAAGTATGTATGAGAATGGCATGATGAATCGTCAAGAGGACCTCCTAGTATAAAACATATCCCTAAGGGTGATCACTTTTTTTTCAACAGTTGATGTCGCGAGAAACTCACCCGATACTTCCCCACTTCATGGATGATATGAGGTGATAAACCACAACCCCAGGGACCCTAGCTAGGCTCGAACTCATGACCTCTCCCCTAACTAAGAGTGTGTGCGCACGTTTTTCCAACTGGGCTAACCCTTGGGGCTTCTAAGGGTGATCACTTACTAGGGCGCAATGTCAACTACCAAGGTGAAATAGGGAAACAACCATAATTTCCAAGAAGATGTTACATCATCAAAATCAATTTTAAATGAAACAAACCCAAATAGAAAGGTTATCAACTTAATGATAATTGTGACCTTAAAACGAGAACTTTGGCCCAAAAAACCCATATTTTTGCATAAAAAACATGAAAATCAACCCCGAAATGAAAAAGTGGTGCTACTGGTAGCACCATTTTTTAAAACGGGGTCAAAATTACAACATTTTTCGAGCATGGCCTTCAAAACTCATGCAGTAGCCCAGAAAAACCTTAAAATTAACACCTAAATAAAAAAGTGACGGTAACTAAAGAAATACGTTTTTTCTAAACGTTAAAATTATGCCTCATTACGACCTAATTGAAACTGTGGTTTTGACAATAAATCCATATGCAAAAAAAAAAAAAAAAAAATTGGATACAAAATGGTCACTTTAAAATTTATTTACTAACTTTTTTTTTCATAAATTTACATTGAAAATAAATAAATAAAAATGAGAAAATCTTCCCAATTTTTTTTTAATAAAGAAAAAAACACATTTGAAAAAATATATTCAAAACCCAAATTAAACAAACAAAAAAACATTAAAAAAATGGGTGGATTTTTTTTTAAATTTCCCCCAAAAAAGTAATTATATATATATAGAGAGAGAGAGAGAAAACCTTGAAAAGTAAAAAAAATAAAAATGAAAAACAAAAATTGAAAAAAAATAAAAAACCA
>ML777293.1:1303479-1335537 GCA_009831015.1 Picea engelmannii | reverse complement strand
TATATATATATATATATATATATATATATATATATATATATATATATAAACTATAGTTTATATACATATAAACTATATACATATTGTTTTTAATTTTTTCTTTTATAAAATTTTATATTTAAAATGTTTTTAATATAATGTTTTAGTTTTTGGTTGTAATTTTAGGTTTTATTTTCATTTTTTTAAATTTTGTGTTAAAAAATTATTTTAGGATTTTGGATTCAGATTTTTTTATATACATTTTTTTATTTTTTGTGTTTTTTAATCTTTTTAAGTGTTTTTAGCCATAAATTTAGTTTTTTACCCTTTTTGTTTTTATTTTTTCCTCATTTTCTCTTAGTTTTTATATATAATTTCAAATTCTTTGTTTTTGTTTTTCTCTTTATTTTTATATATAATTTTAAGTTCTTTGTTTTTTTTTTCTCTTTAGTTTTTAAGTTTTTGTTTATTCTTTTATATATATAAATTTTATTTTGAATTTTTATTTTTATTTTTATTAATTTCATTTGTTTCCTTTTTCTTAGTATTTTTAGTTTTTAATTTATCAAAAGAATTAAATTATATTTTTTTTTTCTAAATATTCAAAAATAGTGTTATTTAACTACAACTGTTTTCTATGTATTAAAGTAATGTTAAAATATGTTTTAAAAATAATGTTTTCCACTATATTTTAAAAGTATGGAACCATAAATTAATTAAGGAGACACAATTGTATTAAAAATCTTAATTTCAAAAAAATTATGGTAACAAATATTTTTAAGATTGAAAGAAGCATGGAAAAATGACTAAAAACAACAATGAAAAAAAAATTTGGAAAATTTGAAAATAGATGAAAAATAAGAATTTAAAAAAATAATGTGGAAGCATCATGGATCATAAAATTTAAAATGTCAAAATACCACCTAAAAGGTAGGGGTTGCTACTAGTAGCACCATTTTTAAAAATGGGGTAAAAAATGTGACCCCCCAAAAAACGAGAAATCTGTAGATTTCTCATTAAGTTGGTAACTATGTTAAATGCCTCAAATATTGAAATTAAACTTGCCATAATACCTAACTTGTACCTCACGGAGCAAGACCCAATGTCCTCCGGAAGCAAGTAGATGTGGTGGATACCCTCATGATGAACCTGGAACTATGGTGGAAAGATGGGTCTTTGTTTGTGCAAGTGTACATTGTTGGTCAAGTTGTCTCTCGGTACTCCATGTATGCAACTTGAGGGCCTCGAGACATCTTCTCCTTAGTTATCAATAGGAACTGGGGATAACATTGATATCCTACTTGGGGACATGTACTCATCGTACAGTGCATGAGAACCACAACATCTCCTGGTGGTCCTGTGCCTACACTGAAACATAAAACTATAAAATATAGGGTGTTTCTATCACCCTTCATCCGTATATATCAAATCTCAAAAATTCAAAAATAAAACTAATCTAGAAATAAAATATTTCATTATTTAAAAAATTTGTAAACTAAACATGTAATATTATGAAAGCAATCTACAAGTAGAGAAAAATGAAACATGAAATGCACTAATCTACCATGAGAAGTCAATATGCAAATGTAAGGAAAGAAATATGACCTACATACTTACCTGGGGCCTTGAAGATCTGGTGATAGGTGATGTCAGGTGAAGTCATACAACCAGTGCAACCATATGTTCATCATTTCATCAAGGTATATTCCCTTGTGCTTAATCATGAAATCCATCAAAGATAAGTTGAGCACATAATAATCATGAGAATAAATAGACATATAATCAATAATGAAATGAAACTCATGGAGATGGGTGGGAGAGAGGAAATCTTGTTGAAAAGAGAAGCCACAATTCTGATCATCCTGAAAATAGTGTCTAAAAGATAGCCACAAACTCAATCAATCCATCTATGAAGAGGGGTATTGTATGTAGATGATGGATCATATTCATCCTCATTATCATGATCATTGCTTCCTAAATACTAAAAATACATGAGATATCCCAAGAAGACCCCATGATTTCCCTCATAAGAAAAAATGAGTTAAGAGACAAGCTCAGGTCTAGAAAATTGATGCCTCTTCATTTACAAATCCTCATAAAAATAACCAAGATGAAAATACTTTCACTTTGTAGAGTGAGACTTTTATTTCTCTAGGATAGCCACATCCTGGGGTTCATCTAAAATTGAGCATGAAGGTGGTTGAAAGTCCTCATAGATTAAGTCTGCATCATAACTCCTAAGGGATGACTGAACATCACCCTAAAAATGTTGTGATAGGTCATCCTCGAATGGACGGAACAAATCTATAACCATATCATTATCAGGCTACAAAACATATAAATCATATATACATAAAGACCATTCCTCTGAAGATGACAACTCAACCCCGTTTTCTTGAGATCTACCCTCAATGTCGTAAATGGGGTCTTTATCAAAATTGAAACGACCAAAATCTCATTTGTGTTTCCCAGTCTGTATGAAAGTTTCTATATGGTCATCAACCATATCCAAGGGTTATTTCATAATACCATTAGTATGAATGAAAATGACCAACTCTTTGTCTTCATGTGTAGGAAGAACAAATGATAGGGTGGCTTCAGCTGGATCTTTTGATTCTTCATCATTGTGATTAGTTTCTTCTTTAACTTCATGTGCAAGAAGACAAAAAGGATGGATATCCTCAACTTCATCAATGAAGAGACAATATAATGATTTCTTACGAGGTTTATTAAAATGTTTTTCCTTATCATAATTTATATTTCTCTTCATGGGTGTGCCCCTCCATCACCTCTTCATCATAAGGGGCTTGATCCTTAATACAAATAATTTTGTTTTATTTTTTACAAAAGGATCTGTCACATCTAAGGGCTCCTCTAATACTTCTTCACTTCCAAAGTCATGGAATAAAGTATCATCAAGATCTTCAAAATGGTAACAACTCATCATGTTCTCTTCTTGGTGTTTAGGAGGAACAAAGGCCTGTATGTCTTCATCAAATGTCTTGTCGAGATCTTCATCATGAGAAACTTCATCGAGATATTCTTGGTAACTTTCTTCTTAAATATATCCTTCAATCATTTCTTCATCCTCAAGGGGCAATTCTTTGGCATATTTTTGAAATAACTTTTTTATAGGATTCATGATTTCCTCAACATCTTTTTCCATTTCCATTTGTAAAATTTCCCTCCTCAAGGAATAACAAGTTATGGATGAGGGTTAATCCCACAGTGTCATAACTCCATTGAATGAAAAGACACCTCAATGGGTTGCTAGATGAGGTCAAGGCTCATTAAAGGATGGAAATGGGTAAGCAAGGAAAGATGGCTTCTTGGAAGATGGATTCACCAGATGAACCTCAAGAAGATATCATCAAGGGTAGAAGGGGAACATCCTTCAAGTGGAGTCTCCATGAAAGATAGGGGTAAAGGATTTGGGAAGGAATATTGCCAAAGTGTCGTTAGGGCATGAAAGAGGATTCAAAATACTCCCCATCAATGGTGCCAAAATGTTATACCGCAAATTGTAGGTTGGGAAAATCCAGACCCAATCCACAATATGGAGATAAGGGTGGCAGAGTTTACCCACTCTCACCTGAGATAAACCCTCCCCTCGCTTTAGTGAAAGAAAAATACAACACAAGGGGGGAATCATAGGTGACCCTCAAAGGAAATGAGATGGAAATTGAGACTATGGAAGTGATTCCCCTATAGATCAAGTTACTAAGTGTAATATTTCTTGGAAAGGAGTCTCGAAAATGATCAATAGTTTCCAAGAGATCGAGTACCTACAAAAAATGGTTATACCTGCCCAAGACACAAGAAAAGATGAGATACAAGCCAAACAATCCAATGGATAAGAAAGTGAATCTTGTTTTCCTAATTAGAAGCATTATATAATGGCATAAATCAGAAATGAAATAAATGGAATAGATTCTAAACAAGTCACTAACTGTACACGTAAATATGCAAGAGACTAACTAGCAAAACTTGCAAGTAAACCACCCAAAATAAGCACAATAACTAGTAGATTAACTTGACATCTTTCTAGCAAAATTTGACGGTTATAACATGAGAAAATTTAGAAAGTATAAAGTTATTTGTTGCAACCCTAATGGTTTTATATTAAATATAATACATAGGAAAAAAATCCTTGGAGAAAAAAAACGCCCTAGTGGGCTTGTCAAGCTTTTAGCATGCATAAAAGATTCCAGCTTAAACAATTGCAATATCTCGTACTTCTTTGTATCCCAATGCAATGATTTTATTTATCCAATGAAAAATATTATTGCCTTTGAATACTGGGTTATGTAGTCTTTAAAAATGAAATATCTAGTTGTGCTACTTCCTTGGGGGTGTAATCCCTTTTACTCCCTAATGCAAGCAAAACTAGCTAAGGAAAACGCTAGGAGGGTGTAGACCCTTTTACTCCTCCTAGTATTCCTTTGTGCAAAAAAATATTTCAAGAAAATTATGATGGGATTAGTGGGGTTGTATTCCCTTATACGCCCCAAAATATTAGTAGATTAACTCCTCTTTTCCAAGAAAACTCCACCATAAAAGAAAGAAACATCCTACAAGAAATATATATCCTTACTTATTCATCCAATAGCCAAAGAAAACCATAGCAAGAGATAGTATCAAGTGATATAGAGGAAATTTCCCAAAGAGGGCACAAATTTCATCCAAAAATCCTCTCCAAGATGGGAGAGTTACGATAAAATGAAATAGAAGTGATCTCTAGTTATACAAATAATACTAAAATTGTTTGTCCATTTAATTCTAGGGTAAACCACAAATTCAGGGGTAAAAAAAACTTACTTTTCCCCTTTACATTACAAAATTCAAATTTAACTTTAAAAATGCACATAAGAAACCCTAAAGTGACGTCATCCCTCTTCTAGGTTGACGTTTTGGCACCTTTTACAAGTCGTTGGAGTTGAGGATGGAAGTTGTTGGGATTTCTAGGGTCTCCCTCTCATGCACTATGGTTTCTTCCTTGAATCCATTCCTTCTCCCATCAAAATGTGCCAAGTTTCAATCAAGAAGAACACCACAACCACAACCCTATCCCTAGGGTGACATCAAGCTCCTCAAATGTGATGTTTTGTCCTCAAGAGAAAATTGTTGGGATAGAAAAGGGTTGGTTTAGGTCCTCCATGGTGTATCCTTAGGAATCCAAAGGATACATCATCACCCAGTGCATGGGCCATGGTATCCAACCTGTGGGATTCAAGCCCCAATGAAGCCCAAGCTAGGCTTGTTCTTCCAAATCTATCCACCAAATGGGCCCTACAAAGACAATGAGTATTCCCTCTAAGGATATCAATTCAAATCCATCATGACAAGTAAATAAATTCAATAAAATATTCATCTAAGCATGTACATAAAAAACATTTCATCAAAATAAACAAGTGCTCAAAGACCCTATGCAATTTTCCAAGTTTAGGTATGGGAGGGTTGACAAGGTGACCTACTAGGTGAATCGTCCCCTAAGTTTAGGAGTGTTTCCAAAGTGGACCCATCCCTAGGTTATGTGGAAAAAATGACATGGATGTGTGTAAGTATTTTGGGCATGGGTTTCATGACATACAAGGAATCGTAGTATCTAATTTATGGGTGTCTTTGTAGAGGGTGTGTTGCACCTTTATTTTCAATGCATCCTTTTTCCAAACCCATTTATTTCCTTTTATTTCTTTAAGATGTTTCCAATTTGAGGCCAAGGTGGGGATTATACCTGAGAATGAAAACAATTTTTGACCTTGACTCTACCTTGGTCACATCATGCTTCCCAAGTTGAATACAATGTGTTGGGCTTCTACCTAAGCATGAAAAACATTGCCCACACATGCTCCACTTTGGTTGGAATTTTGTTTAGTTATTTTTCATGGGTCCCATCAGTTTCTTATGGGAGACATTTGATTTTCCTCAGGATTCCTAGGAGAGCATCTAGAAGGTTCATTATTTGATTTTATCTTTTTCTAGCTACAATCCTTTCCTCCTTCAGCCCCTTCTTCCCATAAAATTAGGGTCAATCCCTTCTTGGGTTAGTACACCTGAAAATCCCAAAAGGTAAGCATATGAGGCGATGAAGTGTGGAAAGTGAAAAGTATGGTCGGGAATGGCATGATGAATCTTCAAGAGGAAATCCCAATAACAAACCTATCCCTAAGGGTAAACACTTACTAGGGCACAATGTCAACCACCAAGGTGAAATAGGGAAAAGAAAATAATTTCCAAGCAGACATTACATAAGAAAAAGCATTTTTAATGAAACAAACTAAAATGCCTCCAATATTGAAATGACACTCACCATAATACCCAACTTGTGCCTCATGGAGCCAGATCGAATGTCCTTCGGAAGAAAGCTGATGTGGTGGATATCCTCATGATGAATTGATCCGGATTTTATGAGAAGAATGAAATGAATATAGATTATTATCAAAAGATTCTTAACACATAATAACATATACACAGTAAAATTGGTTTCTATTCAATAAGGAAATAAGATAAAACTATAAAATGCAGTGGAAAACAAGCTTGCTAGAATGGTGGCAACTTATCTCTGAGAAGAGATGTGACAACTACACTCATTCGCTAGAAGATGATTTCAATGAGGCTCTCAAGGCCTTTTTACAATAAACAGGAATATAAAAAACCCTAGACATCCAAAAAACTAACCGTAGGAGATGAAGTGCCAAAAGTCATGTGGTCCCTATTTGGGTAAGTTAGTACATCAACTTCTCGGGGTCGTAACTTTTAAATACGGTCTCTATTTTAGGTGCATGATAGCCCACCGAAAAGGTATATCCTAGTAATAAGCATGTTTCCTATGGATATCCCTACATATGTTGACTATGGTGAGCCCTAAAAACTTTGTTTAGGGCCTCAGAACGGCCTCAGATGTGAGGGACCCGAAAACTAGGAAAAATTGCCGAACTAGAAAAATTCCAAAATGAGATAGTTGGAATAGGTCGGAGGCCATCAAAATCCATATGGATCAATCCTACACCCTTAGTAATCAATGGTATCCATTGCGTTGAGTTCCCCCATTAGATGAGGAAATTTATGCTGAAGTTGGCCTCGGGTGAGCCACTTTCCTTGGTGCAGGAGTCGCCCTGCTTTGACAACTCGATAAAGTTGGATCCTTTGTTGGCGAGTGCCCTTGACCAGTTTGTCCACAATATGATCATTGGATTCATGTTGTATTCATTCATGGTTGATCTCTGTTGGTTTCAGTTGTTCTTATATCTATGAGGTGTCCAATAATGGTGGGGAATAAGGTCGAAGGAGATCCATGTTGAACACTGGGTGCAGGCCAAGGAAAGGAGGAATATTGAGCTCAAAATAATTATCACCCACAACCTTGGTGATGGTGTACAAACCATAACAGAGTGGGATAATATTCTGATGGGGTCCGGTAAGCGTTCTTTATACAAATGCAAAAAAAAAATTTCACCCACCTGAAACTTATGTGGCACTCGATTTTGATCATGGCATTTCTTGTACATGTCATTGGACTTTTGTAGGATATCTTGAACCTATTGGCAGATGTACTAGATCCATTCAATGAACCAGGTGGCTTTGTCAACTTCAGTTGGAGTAGGAGATGAGTCATTTGAGGTGATCGCAAGGGGTAGTGAAACATCTATGGGACCCAATGGTTGGAATCCCAACCCCACCTGAAAGGGGCTGTGGCCAGTTGAGCTATGCAGGGATTGATTGTAGCTATGTTGGAAATAGGGAAGACTCTCATCACATGTGAGAGGGTGCTTGGAATTATACATGTGCATGATATGCACGATCATTCAATTTACTACCTCGGTTTTTCCATCTATCTCGGGGTGGAAGGATGTGCATTTGTTGAGCTTGGTGTCCAATAGTGACCAGAGGATCGACCAGAATGTGCTGAGAAATCTATTGTCCCAATTTGAGACAATGGTTTTTGGGATTCCAAAATGTACCCAGACTCATTCAAAGAAGAGATTGGTAGTGGCCTTTGCTATGATGCTCTTCTTTTAGGTGTCTAGAATATCCATATTAGAAAAGTGATCAACAACCACAAAAACACAATCATTTTCCCACTTGGTGGAAGGGAGGCCCAACATGTAGTCCATGGAGATGGATTCCCATGGCCTTTCAGGAGTAGGCAGAGGGGTGTACATTCCTTGTTTCTTAGTGGTTGGTTTGGAAATAGTGCAGGCAGTGAAGGAATTGATATCCTTGTTGACCTCCTCTCGAAGTTTCTTCCAGTAGAAAGTTTTCTGCAACATTTCCACTATCTTTTCGATGTTGAAGTGTCCCACCACTCGATTGTAGTAGGATTCCCATATCAGCTTCACTTTCTCGCTTGATGGAATGCATATATGGCCCAGATGGCACAAGAGCCCATCCTAAAGATGGAAATTAGTGACAACTAATTTTGTTCCTAACATTTGGTCAGTGGTGGCAATATCTAGGTCTATCTCATAGATTTGGGGCCATCCATAGGTCTCATGGCCGCAACATTATAGCACCGTGGTGAGTTTTGTGACCAACGGTATGATGAGGAAATCATCGACGTAGTTGGTGCTTCCTGTTTTGTAATTGATGTTGAGGTGGAATTGATGCAAGTATGTGGACCACTTCTGATGGTGTTCATTCTAAAATTTACCCTCTGTCTACATGAACTGCAGTGGCTTATGATCAGTGTGGATGACTGTCTCCTTCCCAAGAATTTAATTTCGCCATTGACGATAGGCTTGCACATTGGAGTACATTTATTTTTTATAAGTAGGGTACTTATGGATAAAATATGATAGTTTCTCACTATAATAGGCCATGGGGTGGCTGTGTTGAGTGAGAACGGTGCCCATATCATAGTCTGAAGAATATGTCTTGATATCAAAGGGTTGTTTTAGGTTCGGTAGTGAAAGTACTAGGGATGAGAACAAGTGTTTCTTCAAATAATCGAACTCTTTTTGTTGGGATCAGCCCCACACAAATTTCTCCTTACCACCACCCCTGGTTGCTTGGCTGAGGGCCCATGCAATATGGGAGAATCCCAACATGAACCTTTGGTAGAAATTGGCAAGGCCAAAGAATCTTTGAAGCTCAGTGAGTGTGGTTGGGTTTGGCCAGTCATGGATGACTTGGATCTTGGCTGGATCCACATGCACACCATGATTATCAATGATGTAGCCCAGGTAATGGACCCTGTCTATGCCAAAGGAGCCTTTTTCCATGTTGGTGTATAGCTTGTGTTGTTGTAGGGTGTATAGAACCTATTGAATATGCTGCAAGTGTTCTACCCAAGTCTTGTTGTAAATGAGAATGTCATCTAGATACACCACTACAAAAGTATTGGTCAATGCTCGTATGATATCGTCTATGATCCCCGTGAAAGTGGTTGGAGTATTTTTCAAGCCAAAGGGAACGACCAACCATTCGAAAAGACCTTCCTTGAACTTGAAGGTGATCTTCCATACATATGTCTGTTCTATCAGAACCTGGTGGTAGCCAGACTTTAGATAAATATTACTAAAGTATTTTTCCCCCATGATTTGATCAAGGAGGTCATCTATTCAGGGAATCAGATACCAGTTTCTGACTATGATTTTATTTAGGGCCTGGTAATCAATGCAGAGTCGCTAGCTTCCATATTTATTTTGTACCAACATGATTATTCTCTCGCAAGGTGATGAGATAGGATGGATGTGCCCCTTTTGGAGTAGTTCTTGGATCTATCGCTTGATATCATCATTCTCTAATAGAGAGTGGCAGTAGACTGACCCATTGGGAAGCGGTGCATCAGGGGTCATATCGGAGGGGTGCTTGACATGGAAGTGCATAGGTACCCTAGTAGGTGAGGAGAAGATATCCGAGTATTCTACCATGACCTTATCTACTTGCTTCTTCTATGTGGAGAGGTTAGACACGAAGACCCTAGATGTGGCTGTGATATTTCTCTCATTCTAAGAGTGAATCAGGAAGAAGAAAAACTTCTTTGTATGCGAGATAATCATCCTTCATTGCTTGGCAGAGATCAAGGAAATAACACTAGGTGGGACTGCCTCCGGTATCCTATACAATTTCTTGTTCAAAGTAATAATAAGAATGTGAGGCCTAGACTCATATACAACATGGTGTTTCCATAAATATGTTTGGACCAAAATAAAATTACAAACTTTGAGAGGGGAAACATCACACAATACCTCGTCTTTTAAGGGCTTGATGCCATATGACAGGAGACATTATTGGATGACATGGATGTCGCTTCATTGGTGGAGCCATCCGATGGTGTAGGGTTGTGGGTGCGACGTTGTTGACAGGGCGAGTCTCTTGAAAACATATTCTGATATGAGGTTCTTCTAGCTACCACATCAAGGATGAAGTGTAGTGGGGTACCCTTCACCCAAATATGTGAATGAAAAATGCGCTTTCCTTCCTCTGGCTTGTCTGGTTCACCGGGATGGATCTTGGTGGTAGCAACGATAGCACTAGGTTCTGCATCAATGATATGTGTCCCCCTTTCTGGTTCTGACTCAGAGTTAGAACTTGCATGATGTAGGAGCATTGCTCCACCATAGCAGCGCGCTAGCATTCCATCTCATCAATGTGCATTCAAGGAGGGGAGAGGCACCAAACCTCTCATTTTTCCCCCGAATTTTAAATTTTAAATGTGAAGTTAATACAATTGAATGTTGTCAGGCTGGAAGAGCTAAGATATTTCCTTTGTACAGGCCAGAGATAAGGTTTCCTCTAATAGGCCTGAGTTGTACAAATTATGAGCATGGAAATGGATATGCGATATTGATGTTCATTCAATGTAATTAATGAGAGTTAGGTAGCTTGGAGGGAAATGAACGAGGAGCCCCTCTTTTGTAAAAACAAATATCTTTGTATAAAACTTCATTAGGAAGTTAAGGGTAAGGAGAGTAGGGAGATAACGGAGCTGAGACTGAGTTGCAGTCCGAGCTCAAGCATTGTAATTAGGATTATGATATTAATACAAAAGAACAAATTTCTCTGTTTATCAATTTTTGTGTGGTGAATGTTTGCTTTATGTTGTATATGTAAATGAATAATTTCCATGTGTAGGGTGAAGATAGATTCCACTATATTTGAGAGTTTGTTGGATTTGTTATGGGTTCTTTAGGCTGTGTAAGGAGTGCACGGCATGGTATTGAAACTCTGTAGCAGGCGCAAGGAGTGAGCATCTGAACTCTTTCAAGTTAGAGAAGAACATGCCAGGATGGCACACCAGAACATTCACAATCTCAAGAGGAGCCTTAAGGTTGTAGAACACCTTGGAGGAGAACTGTGCATAGGAGGCACAAAGAGAAAAAATTGTTGAAGATTCTGTAGATCTCTGCCAGGAGGGCATTGAGCAGGTGCAGTTGTGCACAGAAGAACTCTGTTTTGAGTTCAGAGAGAGAGAAGAGGACTGTCAAAGAGAATGCATTCATAGAGTTCTTGAATACTTCATAAGCTCAACAAAGAGTGATTTGAGAAAGTAAAAGGGGTGTAGAGGACCAACAGCTTGTGAAGTGTTGGTGAGGTTGAGGAAAACCCAAATTTACTGAAAACTCTGAGGAAGAGGCTCTCCAAGGTGTGCATTGAGTAAGAGGTTGCCAGGAGGGCACCCAGAAATCCTTTGAGTAAAGTTGAGGGCTAAGTCCCTTGGAAGGCCGAGTGATTTAAAACCTTAGGAGAGAGAGTGAAGGTGTGCATAGAGACTTTGCAAGGCGTGGAGAGGCCAAGGGACCTTTACCGATTCAAGTTGTGGAGACAGCGCAAGGTGTGAGCAAAGGAAAATGTTCCAAGTTCCAAAGCTCAAGGAGAGACAGTGTTTCAAGAGCTCAAGCAAGACCCAAAGTAGTTAGGCTCACTGGAGAATTATCAAAGGCTGCAACCTTTGACACTTACGAATTTTCCCAATTCGGGAGAAATTAAAAACTCAGGAGGGAGGGGAAACATCTGCCATCAGATCAACTACAGAGAAAGAGATCTGGGAAATCGAATTCCACATCCATATAGGAGCAGCATGGAGAGGAGAGGAACATATCCCATTCTTCTGATCTGAGTGCATGGACCAACTATCCTTAGATCTAGAGGTAAGTGCATGAGCCTTAAGTCCTTGGTATGTGCACAAGAGAGCAGACTCGCTGAAGTCCCAAAGTATTGAAGTGCATTGGGGCCATCCATCGTCCAGAGAGATAGGTGGTAGGAGATATGGAGGTTAGGAGCAGAGGCACTTTAGGAGAATCTAGGTGAGCAGAGTGCTAAGTCATCGAAGCTCCGAAGGTAGGAGTAGATCCTATTTGTTGGTGATGGGAAGGGGTATGTGTCAATAGATCTGAAAATCCAAAGAAATATCACCCCAGCATTTTTTAGTTGAGGAGTGTGAAAAAATTCCAAAGATCTGAAGAGTGGAGTAGATCCTGACCATTGATCATCAGGAGGCACATGGAAGCAGGTGGTTAAATCTGAAGGAGAGTTATTCTGGAGGAAATGACGTGAGGTGCTTCAAAATTGCCTGAAGGCCGAAACAACGGAGAATATCTTAACCATCCATTAGTCAAAGACATGTGGCGAGAGATCTGACACTCCATAGGAGTGAGTGCAAAAGGGTAGAAAAATCCTGAAGATCCGGGATCCAAAGCAGATCTAAGCCGTCTGTTGGTGAGGATACATGTCTCTATATCCTACACTCTAAATCAGAAGCACTCTGGACGAATTGGAGAGTGGATTTGTAAGGACTCGTGAAGCCCGAAGTCATGAGGTCATCACAGTCGTCCGTGAAGGGGGACGCATGGTAGAAGATCTTCCACTCCAGAGAAAAACCACTATGGGAGAAAGTGGAGAAGTGTTTTGGAATTTATCGAAGCATAGGAGCCCGATACAGTTGAGGGTCGTTGATATGAAGAAGAAGAGTGGACCGTTGATCCGTGATGGGACACGTGGAGAATAAATACTCACTCTGTTATAAATCAACTCCAGAGGATTTGTGGAGTCTACATGCAGATTCGGCTGAAGCCTGAATTTCAAAGAGAGATTGAATCGTCGATCTTATAGGGGAACAAGGACCATCGATCATGTTTTCACGGTTTTTTAGGGTTGTTAATATGGAAGATTTGGCCAAATCATAGAGTAAAAACACTCAGATCTGGGAGCTCCAAAACGCCCTTTGGATAGGCACCTAATCACAGTCGAAGATCATATGAGGAGAGGGGGCCTAGCAGAAGGATATAACACCCATTATTCAAAAATTCAAAAGGAGAATAGGGGCTTAGTAGGAGCTCACAAGTTTTCAGAGAACTTGCGCCTAAGTAGATAGGGGGCCTGTGTAAATTGTTTGGGTTCTAGTAGGGGCTCAAAGAGATGATTCAACTCATTATTTTGAACGATCCTAGACTGGGAGGTCAAGCATGCCCAAGGAGATAAGGGGTGTCTACGTCAAGTGGTATCAGAGATTAATTTTTCTCTGTATATCCTAGGCAAAGGTAAGAGAAGACTTCCTGACAACATCAAGTAGTATCAAGGGTTTGAATTTGTCTTTAGACAACAGGCAAAGGGAGAAGACAGAGTATTGATTCTCTGTGAATAATGGTTGCATACAAAAATCAATAAATAGACAGTTATGTGGGTTGCAAGATGAAGTTAGAGATGCTCTCATTTTTAGAGTAATCCACAGACTTTTTAGGAGGGCAGGAAGAAAATGAAAATGGCTACTGAAATCCATAGGAGAGGTTGAGAAGCCGACCAAAAGAAGAAAAGAAAAGAAGATATAGACAAAGAGCTCAAGGAAATTAGAGTGGAGCTCACTAGGTTAGAATTGAAGGTGCAACAAGAAGCACGAGTATGTTGGAGGTATGAGTGGCCCATGAAGTAGAAGGCTAAGTGGACTGTTCAAAAGTTGTTGACCAGAAGGAAGCAAAAAGTGTTGAGGAGGTGGTTGAGGCATGCTGAAAACCTCAACACCACAGAGGGGCAGGTTTTCATTTGCGATCGAGAGGTTGGAGAAAACATTAATGATGAGGAGAATATATCAAGCAAAGATCTCATAGATTTCTAGGTGGGAAATGAGCTGAGATAAATGGAGGATCTCATGAACTGCCAGGAAGGCAGTGGTGAAATTTTAGATTGTCAAGTGGGCAATGAAATGAGATTAGTTGATCTCATAAACTGATAGGAGGGTAGGGCAGAAATCCCAATTTTCTAGGTGGGAAAGGGAGAAGGAATGAACTCAACTAAGAGTTCATATCATCAAGAAGGCATGATGGAGCAGGGTCAGAAATAAATTCTGATCATTGGGGGAATTGAGGTATTCCTTCCAAACAACCAAGTCAAGGCCAGAGCATGTGTTGCAGATGCAGTAGCAAAAGAGGGGAAACCAATTGTGACTGTCATGGATGAGAAGGAGAAGATACTAAAGTATGCCCTAGAATAAGAAGAGAATTCATGGGAGTGGCTCAAAATTTTCATCTAGGAAGATCAACAAGAGATGACTGCGGAACTGGATTCTGCAGTAGAAGAGGAAGCAGACAACTCAGAATTTGTTGATATGTGTGAAGAACTGGAAGCCCTAGAGGGAAGGGTGATAGTAAAAAGTATGCACATCCAACATGATAAGTTAGAAAACAGATGGAGGAGCATACCATCTCGAGGAGCAGCTAGAGGAAGATGGAGTTGAACAAACACAAGAGGAGATGATAGAAGCTAATGTGTCATAGGAGGAAGCTGAGAAAAAACTCGGTGATGAGACCATATAACTAGAGTCTGCAATAGGGTGGAGAGAAAATACCACAGAAGAAGAAAACAACAAGGGGGATCAAGATGATCTTCCCTTTGATGTGTATAAGGATAAGGAACTACAACGAAGAAGACTGCCAAAGAACCAACCAAAAGAGTAGCTGGAAGAGGTCATTGAGAAGGTAAGGAGGCTAATGTTGAGGTCAACACAAGAAACTGCTAGCAAGGAGAATCTAAGCAGAAGAAAACCTGAAAGAGCAGCACGGAAGAAACAACAACAACAACATAAAAAAAATAGAGGAGAAGGAGAAAAACTTCAGAGGAGAGTTTGGGATCGAGGGGGATTTCAACAACAGAGTAGAGGAACTCATGAGCAGGATCTCATGATTTTCCTAGAAATGGAGTATGATGCAGGAGAATCACTCCACCTCAGCATAACGCTAGAATTACAGCTCATCAATGTGCATTCAAGGATGGGAGAGGCGCAAACCCTCTCATTTTTCCCCCAAATTTTAAATTTTAAATGTGAAGTTAATACAATTGAATGTTTTCATGATGGAAGAGTCGAGCTATTTCCTTTGTATAGGCTAGAGATAAGGTTTCCTTTAATAACCCTAATTTGTACAGATCTTGAGCATGGCCTTGGATCTAAGATATTGATGTTCATTCAATGTAATTATTGGGATTTGGGTATCTTGGAGGGAAAGGCTCGAGGAGCCCCTCTTTTGTAAAAAAAAAATCTTTGTATCAGAATTCATTAGTAATTTAAGGGTAAAGAGAGTAGGGAGATAAGGGAACCAAGACTTAGTTGTCATCCGAGCTCAAGAATTGTAATTAGTATTATGATATTATTATAAAAGAACAAATTTCTTTGTTTATCAATTTCTGTGTGGTGAATGTTTGCTTTATGTTGTAGATGTGTATGAATAGTTTCCACCTGTAGGGTGAAGATAGATTCCACTATCTTTGAGAGTTTGTTGGATTTTTTTTAGGTTCTTTAGGGTGTGCAAGGAGTGCACAAAAGGGTATTGAAACTCTGTAGCCAGTGAAAGTAGTGTGCATATGAACTCTTTCGAGTTAGAGAAGAATGTGCCAGGAGGGCACACCAGAACATTCACAATCTAAATAGGATACTCAAGGTTACTGAAAACCTTGGAGGATAACTATGTAGAGGAGGCAAAAAGAGACAAAACTGTTGAAGATTCTATAGATCTCTGCCAGGAGGGCATTGAGAAGGTGCAGGTGTGCATAGAAAAACTATGCTTCAAGTTCAGAGAGAGAGAAGAGGAATGTGAAAGAGAATACATTCACATAATTGTTGAATACTATGTAATATTAGTAAAGAGTGATTTGAGAAAGTGAAAGGGATGCACATGACCAACCACTTCTGAAGTGTTGGTGAAGTTGAGGAAAACCCAGAGTTACTGAACACTCTGAGGAAGAGGCTTTGCAAGGTGTGCATTGAGAAAAAGGTTGGCAGGAGGGTGCCAGGAAATCCTTTGAATAAAGATAAGGGCCAAGTTCCTTGGAATTCAAGTGATTTCAAACCTCGGGAGAGAGAGTGCAAGTGTGCACATAGAATCTGCAAGGCATGTAGAGGTGAAAGGACCTTTACCAGTTCCAGTTGTGGAGATAGTGCAATAAGTGCGTAGAGGAAAATGTTTGAAGTGTTAAATATCAAGGAGAGACAATGTTTCAAGAGCACAAGGGAGACCCAGAGTAGTCAAGATCGCAGGAGAAAGATCAAAGGCCACAACCTTTGACACTTACGAATTTTCCAAATTCGAGAGAAATTCAAAAATGAGGAGGGAGGAGAAACATATTCTGTTAGATCAGCTGCAGAGAAAGAGATCTGGGCCATCAAATTCCACGTCCATATAGGAGGAGTGTGTAGAGGAGAGGAATAGATCCCATCCATCGGATCTGAACATGTGGACCAATAGTCATTGGATCCAGAGGTAAGTGCATGAGCCTTAAGTCCTTGGTAGGTGCACAGGAGAGCGATCTCACCGAAGTCCTGAAGTGCATCAGGACCGTCCATCGTCCAGAGAGACAGGTGGTAGGAGATCTAGAGGTCCAGAGCAAAGGCACTCCAGGAGAATCCAAGTAAGAAGAGTGTGAAATCACCAAAGATATGAAGGCCATAGAAGATCCTAGCCATTCAGGTTGGGAAGGGGTATGTGTCAAGATATTTGAAACTCTAGAGAAGTATCACCCCAGGATTTTTCACTTGAGGAGTGTGAAAAACTCCTGAATCTATGAAAAGTAGAGTAGATCCTGATCGTTGATCATCAGGAGGCCCGTGGCAATAGGTGGTTAAATCCAGAGGAGAGATATTCCGGAGGAAATGACGTGAGGTGATTAGAAAATC
Organism: Picea engelmannii; assembly: GCA_009831015.1. Lineage (NCBI taxonomy): Eukaryota > Viridiplantae > Streptophyta > Pinopsida > Pinales > Pinaceae > Picea > Picea engelmannii. Next base: position 1,318,457 of record ML777293.1, on the reverse strand, counting down.
CTCGAAGGCCAAAACAATAGAGAAGATATCAGTTATCAATCATTCAGAGACACGTGGTGGGAGATTTGACACTCCAGAGGAGAGAGTGTGGAAGGGTAGAAAACTCTTGAAGAGTTGGGAGCTAGAGAAGATCTGAGTTGTCCATTGGTGAGGATAGGTATCACCAAATCTTTCACTCTAGAGAAGAAGCACTCTAGAGGAATTGAAGAGTGGAGATGCAAGGAAATGCGAAGTTTCAATGTCATCCCACTCGTTTGTTAAGGGGGATGCGTTGCAGAAGATCTTCCAGTCCAGAGAAAAACCACTCTAGGAGAAAGTGGAGAAATGTTTTGGAATTTCTCGAAGCGCTGGAGCCCGAAATAGTTGAGGTTCGTTGATCTGAAGAAGAAGCATGGACCTTTGATCCATGAGGGGACACATGGATAACATAGATTCAATCTATTATAAAGGCACTCCAGAGGATTTTTGGAGTGTACATGTGGATTCGTTCAAAGCACAAATTATGAAGGGAGATTGAATCATCGATCTCAGAGGGGAATGAGGACCGTCGATCTTTTTTCCATGGTTTCAGAGGGTTGTGACTCTAGAAGGGTTGGCCACAACATAGAGTAAAAATACCCAGAGCTTGGAACTTCGAAGCGCCCTTTGGATAGGCGCCTGATCACAGTCAGAGGTCATATGAGGAGAGGGGGCCTAGAATAAGGATATAGCACCCGTTATTCAAAAATTAAAAAGGATAACAATGGCTTAGAAGGAGCCCGCAGGTTTTCATAGAACCTGCACCTGAGGAGATAGGGGGCCTTTGTAAATTTTTTGGGTTCCAGCAGGGGCCCAAAGAGGCAATTTGAATCATTATTTTGAACGATCCTAGACCGAGAGGTCAAGAAGCCCTGAGGAGAGAAGTATGTTCTATGTCACCACATCTAATTTAGAGGCTTTCATCTCAGCCAGCAATGATTTATTTAAGAGGAAATCAACAGTGTTATGCTAGGGGCTCTTATGGAAATCTCACCACTTCCCGGTATCTTTCATTGTCTTTTCGATGTCCTTATTTGCTTGTGGCCTAGATTTTTTGTACTAAGTAGGTCTGTCTTTGATATGTCCTTTTTTCTGTGGTTTGAGGCCGCCGTTTCCTATCTTTTTCTCTGAGGGTTTCCCAGGCCCAAATTGTCGCGTCTTTTTTTTTAGATCCTACTCAATTTTGACAGCATATCGGTAGGCTGCGCCCAAGGATGAGATGTCCAAAACCTCCATTTCAGCCTATATGTATCTATGTATGCTTCCATGATACTTGAGCACCAAATTTGACTCATAATATTTGATACCTATCTTGGTGCACAAGTTATGGAAGATATTTGTGAACTTGGGCACTGCTTGGTCTCTTTCCTATCGCAGTGTGGTCCATTTTGTATACAGGTCTTCATAACTTCCAACAGGGTAGTATTGTTCCTTAATAGAATCCCTGAAGGACTCCCAGGTGACAACAACTATAAATAATGAGGGATCCTCTTTTTCCTTCTACTCACTAAAAGTTTCCCATCAATATTTGACATGGGGAATGACTTTGAAGAGCGCAAAAGTAATCTTTTCTCTATTCGAGAAGTTATGGCAAAGAAATACCCTTCTAGCAGTTTCAACCATTTTTCTACAACATCTTCATCTATCTGACCTTCAAATATAGTAATATCAAAGTTGATTTGTACCTTGAAGGGGGCAACACCTCCATTTGAGGAAAATGTGTCGCATGTTCGTAGTTGCCAAAGGATTTGCGCAAAACTATCCATAATCTCGTTCCTTTGTTGCATGAGGGATTCCTCGATCAACATTTTTAAGGGATATCCTATCCCATCATATTTATTTTCTCCCTCCATGAAAGGTCGCTTGGGCATGCAAGAGATTTTGTCCTTAAGATAAAGAAGCTTGAGACCCAATTCTTTGTACTAAGACCTCGTTGGGGACATGCATTAAGAACGACAAGGATAAGACCAATCTCATACCACTGATCTGGATTTTATGAGCATAACAAAATGAATACATATTATTATCAAAATATGCTTAACACAAAATAACAGATATACAGTAAAACTGGTTTCTATTCAATAAGAAAATAAGTTGAAACTGTAAAATGTAGCGGAAAACAAGCTTGCTAGAATGGTGGCAGATTACCACTGAGAAGATATGTGATGGTTGTGCTCATTCACCAGAAGATGATTACAATGAGGATCTCAAGGAATTTTTACAATAAACAAGAATTTCAAAAACCCTAGACATCCAAAAACCTAACCCTAGGAGATGAAGCACCAAAATTCATGTGGGCCCCATTTGGGTAAGTTAGTACATCAACTTCCCATGGTCGTAACTTTTTCATACGATCTATGTTTTAGACGCACGATATCCCATTGGAAAGGTATATCCTAGGAATACACATGTTTCTTGCGGAGTTCCCTACATATGTTGATTGTGGCGATCCCTAAAAACATTGTTTAAGGCCTTAAAGTGGCCCCGGAAGTCAGTTACCTGAAAACTAGGTGGGAGGCCACCAAAATCCATCTGGATCATTAACCTAGAACTAACATGGTGAGGTGGGTCTTTGTCTATGCAAGTGGAAAATCTTGGTCAAGTTGTTTCTCGGTACTCCATGTCTGAAACCTAAGGGCCTTGAGAAATCATCTCCTTATTTAACCCTAAGAACTGGGGATAACAAGGAAAATTTTGGAGACTTCTTCAACTACACCCATCACTTCTAGAGGCTTATATACTTCTTCTATAGTTGAAATCAATGAAAACCAATTTTCCAATAATATCCCCCTTTGGTATTGATGGTAACACTCATATTGTCCTTGTGACCATTACTCCCCCTATCTTCATGCTTTCTCCCCCTATCTTGTGGCTCCCACTGTCTTCATGATTATGAACTTTCTCTCCCCCCTTGAGATCAAAGTAAAATGGCATCTCCCCCTAACAATTTCTCTCCCCATGTCTTCTCTGAAAAATGTCATGTAGATCACTGTGGGGGGGGGGAAGTACTCCGAGTTTATGTCCAAGATACTCAAATGTATCTCTTGGGTGAGGTTTGGTAAAGATATATACAATATGTTATTTTTTCCAAATGTACTCCAACTTGATATTCTTCTCTGTGACATGTTCCCATAGAAACCGAAACTTGATAGGAATATCCTTGATCTTGGAATGCATCACTGTATTTTTGGAGATAATTATTCCACTAGTACTATCATATAATATTTAAATAGGAGCATCATATTCTACTTGTATGCATTAATTGGTTTTCTTCATCCATAGGACCTGAGTACAACAATATATTGTTGCAATATATTATGCATCTGTCATAGGAAAGGATACTGAAGAAATGCTTCTTACTTAACCAGGACACCAGAAAATCACCCAAGTAGAAGGCTACTCCACTAGTACTTGTTCTATCATCAATGCTTCCTACCCAATATACATCTGTGTAGGAGGCCATAGTCATCTCATTCCCTTTCAGATACCACAATCCAAATTTTTTTGTTCCTTTGAGATATTTGAAGATGCTCTTTACTTCCATAACATGATTTTCCTTTGGTGTTGTTTGAAATATTGCAATATGTCCAACTACTTGCATCACATCTGGTCTTGAGGCTATCAAATAGCGTAGGATTCCAATCATTGATCTATAGAGTATATAATTTTCTTCCTTAGATTCATCATCTTTTCTCAACTTGAAACTAGTCACCATACGAGTACTTACGGGTTTTCAATCTTCCATTCCGAACTTCTTCAACATTTCTTTGATGTACTTGGTTTGGAAAATGAAAATAATTTTATCTAGCTGAGATATTTGGAGTCCCAAAAATAAAGTAAAATCACCAAGTAGGGCCATTTCAAACTCATTATGCATGTATTTAGCAATATTCTCACTCAACCTGTCATTGCCACTTCCAAAGATGATTTCCTCCACATATACTTCAATAATAAGCATGTTGTTCTGATCAACTTTTATGTATAGATTTCTATCTACATTTCCCTGTATTAATCCTTGTTGTTTTAAGTCCAATATTCAATACTAGTCTCTAGGGGCTTTCTTGAGCCCATAAAAAGATTTATTCGATATGGAAACATAATATTCTCTTTTTGACAGTAGAAACCCTTTGGGTTATTCGATGTATACTTATTCTAATTCTCCATTTAGAAATGTGGATTTTGCATCCATTTGATATACTATGATTCTTTTGGAACATGCATAGTCCAAGATCATTTCGATTGCTTCCATTCCAGAAACATGAGTAAATGTTTCTTCAAAATCTACTCCTTCAACTTGAGCATATCCTTTTCATACTAGTCTTTCCTTGTTTCTGGTTACTTTTTCGTCTTTGTTTAGTTTTTTTCTGAACACCCATTTTGTAGCAATCACATTTTTTTCCTTGGGTCTTGGAAATAGTTCCCATGTCCCATTATTCTCTATTTGATTCAGTTATTATTCCATGGACTTGATCCAATGTTCATCATGGTTGGATTCCTTAGAGTTTCTTTGTTCAACTATGGATAGTAGTGCTAGATGTATTTGTTGTGGTGTACGTACCAATTTTCATCCTCTAGTTTCTATTCCTACATTTTTATCTCCAATAGTTTGTTCTAGTGGATGATTCTTCTAAACCCGACGGTTAGGTATCATAGAAGGTATCTGAAGTTCTTGTTGGTCATTTTCTTCTTTTTCTACTTTTGGGTGCTTGTATTTTTCTTCTACCTCTTCTTCTTCTTCTTCTTGTACCTCTTCTTCTTCTTCTTCTTCTTCTACCTCTTCTTCTTTTAGTTCTTCTTCTTTGTTCTCTGGTCTTCATCATATTTGTTTCCTCAATATTTACATTGATTCTTTCCACTATTTTGTTGAGTCTTAGGTTGTATCATTTGTATGCCTTTTTTTTTCTTGAGTATCCAATGAATATACCTTTATCAACTCGAGAGTCAAATTTTCCAATCCTGTTATCTTTTCTTTTTATGTAACATTTGATTCCAAACACTCTAATGTTCTTCAATTTCATCGGTCTTCCCTTCCATAGATCATATGGATTCTTGTCACTATTACTTCTAAGGATTCCTTTGTTAAATTTATAAATGACTATATGCATTGCTTATACCCAAAATATCTTACTCAACATGGAATCTTTCAACATAGATCTGGACATCTCCTATATGGTTCTATTCTTCCTTTCAGTGACTCCATTTCGCCGAGGTTTCCTAGCTATTGAGAATTTCCTTTTTTATTCAATGATTTTCACAAAATTCCATGAATTATTTTGATGTGAAATCACCTCCATTCTTTGATATCAAGCTCTTGATTTTCAAATCAGTCTCATTTTCAACCATCTCTTTTAATATCCTGAAACATTCAAATTCCTTTGACGTTTTCTTGAGAAAATAGACTGCGATCATTCTGGTAAAATCATCAATAAGTAACAAGAAGTATTGTTCGCCATTCAAGCCTTTTTTTCTCATTGGTATGCATATATCAGTGTGTAAAATATCCAACGGTTTGGTTGTAGAGTATTCCTTTGTTTTGAATTTAGTTAATTTTTGTTTTCCCTGTAGACAGTGCTTGCACATAGTATCGGCTCGCCTTGAAATTTCAAGAATTTCTCTTACCGCTTCCTTTCTACTGATTTGACAAGATTGTCAAAGGTCATATGACCCATACTTCTGTGCCAAATCCAAATTTCATTTTCCATTCCCAATAAATATCTTTCCTTTCCAATCTGATTTAATATTTGTATGTTGGTTGGAGTCCTTATTGATGTCACTGCCAAATTTCGTAATCCTTCTTTCCTTATCTCAAATTTCTTTGATTCAAATAGAAGTGTATTACCCTGGTCACACATTTGACACAAACTTAGAAGATTATGCTTCATATTTTTGACAAGTAGGAAATTTTATGCAATGAAATCATTACTTCCAAGCCTAACTATGCAGTTTCCTATAATTTTTGTTGAGTTGTCATTGCCAAATGAAGTTGATCCATATCTTTCTTTCTTTAGAGTTACAAACCTATCCTTGTCACCTATCATATTCTTTGAACAACCACCTTCAATGTACCAATCACTTTTTATTCTTTGGGCTTGTAGACAAATCAAGCATTCTTCAATGTTTACTTTATCTTGCTTCCTTCTCCATATCCTTGATGGTTCATAACTGTTGAAATCTTACTTTGGTTCCTTTGGAGGAATAGTCAATCTGTAATCTTTGGCCATGTGTCCTAAATTGTTTCATTTATAGCATTCTACTTGATTGTTTAATGAGCCAAAAATGTTTTTTTTTTGTTATATGATTCATGAGTCTTTATGCGATGATTAATTCCTGAGTAGCCTTCATAGTTTCTTGTGTACTTAGCATAGGCTCTATAGTTTATATCCTTGTTCCAAAAATTGTTACAATAATAACATAAACCAAGAAAAAACGTTTGGTACCTAAGTGTGGCGGATATTCTAAATGGTTCTTCTCTTCTATAATATTCTTCTTGAGTTCTTTCCATTGTTGAATGTTGATTCTGAGTTCTAGATATTCTAGATGGTACAATTATTCTGTAATATTTTTCTTGAGTTCTCTCCATTTCCAGAATGTTCTCCTTTAAAGGATTGCATTCTTCTTTCTTTACAGGACCTCTAATGAATTATGCATAAATCCTTTGTTCCTCTTCCTTTTATGTCATCATGGATCTCAAACCCTTCTCAGTATGCATTTATTTGTGTCCTAGTCCAAAATTATGGTTTGCTAAAATAATTCAAGCTACAAAACATGAGGAAATAAGTCATTTTGCTTGAGTATTTGATTGAGCTATGCGACAACGATGGGAAATATTTTCGAGTAAGATCTCATATGCCTGAGATTGACATAGAAGACATATATTTCCTGAAGGGTCTCTCAAAGATGGGATCACCCATTGTTTTTTCTGGACACGAGTCGACTCCAGTGACAACAAGTGCATATGTTGCTCAATGTTGTGTGTTAGGATCAAGCTTATTAGGGGGAAGGATTGTCACTAAAGATGTGAAGGATCTACCTCTTCGATCCATTCTCTTTTATATCACTAAACTGGTAGGAAGCACCATATCACATATAACTTCCAAATCTCATATAACGTATATTGTTCAGTGCTTGGAAGTGAGGACCTTTAACTGGTGTGCATGGTTCTTGAGAAATATCAAAGAGCAAATATCTAAGTGTAGAATGGGTAGGAAGAAGCAATTTGGATATGGGTATTTCTTGGTTTCATTATTTTTGAAGGGAGTACCACATATGCAGCCACAGGTTGCACTGATAGCACACCCTGCATCCAAGCCCCAGATGGAGAGATTGACAAGCCTCTCGCCCAGGTTGAGGAATTAGTTGTCAACCTTTCATTTCACCATTGACTTATTCGCATGGTGGAGAAGGTATATTGTGGTGATAGAGGATTTCCATTATTTTGGGGTTGATATTATGGGCAATGAAGATTTGGTGCTCTCTGAAGGGGCACAGTGGGATGCGCCAGGTAAAATACGAAATATCATGACCTTGCAACAATGTTTTTTTTGTTTTTATATTTTTATATTTATTTTTTTGTTCTACAATGATGGATTTAAATAATTTGTTTTCATCATGAAGAACAACGTATGTCATGTCCAAGGGGGATGCCAACATTAGGACGTCTTGGTGATGTTGAGGAAGTAGCGGAGGCTGGTGTCGGAGAAGGAGGACTCAGTGAGGTGGAGAGGAACCTCTGTGGATTGACCATGGGTGTTACCTCCATTAGGATACACTATGTACATTTTCACCTTCAGAAGAACACAATCAAAGTGTCTAAAGGCCATAGTCATCTACTGTGATGAGTGGCTAAAGTGGTTGTGTGATATTTTGAGGACAATGTAGTGTAGGAAGACGAGTAGAGTCTCATGTCATAGTATTATTTTATGATGATGTCATGGGCATAGTGGCCCACATTGTTTCCCTGCTATATAATTTTTTGGATAATGTATTTGGAAACACTTTTTCTAATTTATATATAAACATATATATATATATATATATATATATATATATGAGTTTTTCCATGGATACTTATGATTTTTTAAATGATTTGATGTCTTAATGTACATGCTTTATGTTATGAATTCTTATCTATGTGTAATGTACCAATCCAACATATAATTTTTGAACGAGACTGTAATCGTATTAAGTTCTCGCGATATATGTCTATATTCTAAAAATTCAAAAGATCTTTCTAGACGACGAACCCTTAGATGGAGATGTAGAAAAAATGGATTATGAACAATGTATTCATAGTTAATTTGATGGACCACACATTGATAATCAAGGTGGATAATCAACTGAGATATACCTAAAAAATAATCTTTGGTTAAAAGTCTAATTAAGGCATGATATTCGGCAATGTTGTTGGTTGCACACCTGAGGAAAATTCCTCCTGAACTCACTTAATCCCTAGAGTGGTAAATGACCCAAGATGAAGAAGATATGTTCTAGGTATGTTGAATAGTGCCATCTGCAAATACGAAATAGATAGGAAAGGATGATGACATCTTTTCATTCAAACACGAAGCAAATTATAAGAAAATTTAAAGAATGGGAAGAAAATCGTGCATGCAAAAGTAAATACACACCAAATTAAAAACATATATTATAATAATGTACAAAGAACATATTCGAGATATTCTATACATAGTATTTTTTCAAGTAAATCCCATTTCGGGGTTCACAAAGAGATAATACATCGTAATCAACCAACTCAAAGGTGCCTCTCTCTAGCACAAGCTTCATGATGTATGGCCCATGCCAAATAGATTCTAACTTACCTGCACCAGGTTTGTGTAAATTCTAACCTTTTACAATATCTACTACAAACAGATATTCAGTAAAAGAACATAAAAGATACAATGGAAAATACAAACATTACACAAAGATTTTTCCCCTGGAAACCCAAACTGGGAAAACCAACATCTTCTATATTCATTCATATGTGTTACATTGTTTACAATACAATATACATATAGGATCCAACGACATCCAAAACCCTAACCCAATTGCTTGGATTAGTCCACAACCCTAATTCCTTAACCGGAAATAGAAAACCATCAGCAAAAATGATGTGCCAAAAAACCACCTAAATATGTGACATGTTTCCCGAGGCACATGACATGTTTCCCGAGGAAGAATTTTTTTTCTCAGGGGCACTGCCCCTAAACCCCCATGTGGGGGGCTTCAACCCCCTACATGCCCAATGCAGATGCTTAGAAACTGCTACTTGTGCAAAGAATATAACACATGCCCAACATTCTCCCACTTGTTGTTTTCTTTGCATATAGGGGGTTACAGGGCTACATAGTCAACAATTCAGGGCAACAATGCCCATAGATCCTCTACACCAAGAGAACTTCTTAGTGCTCACTTATTTTGTTAATGAATATGCAACATTCTTCAAAGTGTCCAACTTCATCAACAATACTTTATTTTCTTCAACCATGTCTCTCACAAAGTGATATTGAATATCAATGTGCTTTGTCTTTGAATGATGAGATGGGTTCTTCGCCATAAATATTGCACTCTGAATGTCACAATCTATCCTTACAGCTTGTTGTACCAACCAAATACCTGAACACAATATTTTTATCGATACTACTTCATTACTTGCATGAGTGGCTACCATGTATTCAACTTCTGTAGTTGAAAGTGCCACTACAACCTGTCTTTTGCTCATCCAACTTATTGCTCCTCCAAATAGGTTAAACACATACCCACTTGTAGATCTCCTACGATCCATATCTCCAGCCCAGTATGCATACACAAATCCATGTATATCCACCATTCTGTCCAATCCTGATCTTCCTTCATAGCACAATCCATAGCTAGCAGTGCCACACAAATACCTAAAAACCCTTTTTATTGTCATCCAATGCCCCTTCCCTGGTTTTGACATATACCTGCTCAAAACTCCCACTACATGTGCAATGTCTAGTCTAGTATAGACCATTGCATAAATCAAACTTCCAAATGCACTCATATATGGAACAAGATACATGTCCTCCTCCTCTTCATGTGTCTTGGGACATTGATCCACAGATAACTTTACACCAATAGGAATAGGAACCTTGACCGGTTTACATTCCTGCATATTAAACCTCTACAATATTCTCTCAACATATTTTCTCTGATTTAACCAGATTTTCCTCCTTTTTCGATCTCTTTTAATTTCCATGCCAAAAATGAAATTTGAAGCACCGAGATCCTTCATGTCAAATTTATAGGACAACTGAGTTTTCACATCCTGGATAATCTCCTTGTTGTTTCCTATCAACAACATGTCATCCACATACAAGAAGAAATAAATAAAATGATCACCAATTAATTTAAAATACACATAGTGATCCTCTTTGCTTCTTGTGAAGCCAAGTCCCAACATATAAGTATCCAATTTTTGATACCACATACTTGGTAATTGTTTTAAACCATACCGAGACTTTTTCAACTTCCATACTAGCTCCTTCTTTCCCTTCACAACATAACCTTCTAGTTGCTTCATATAGATTTCTTCTTCCAGATCCCCATGTAGGAATGTTTTCTTCACATCAATTTGTTCTATTTCAAAATAAAATGCAGCAGCAACTGATAACATAAATATTATGGAGGTTAACTTGGAAACAGGAGAAACAATCTCACCAAAATCAATTCCCTCAACCTGGGAATAACCCTTTTCTACTAACCGAGCTTTGTATTTCTCCACTTTTCCTTCTGCATTCTGCTTCTTTTTAAATACTCACTTGCTGCCAATGGGATTTCTTCCAGTTGGAAAATCCACTATATCCCAAGCCTCATTCTTATCCAAAGATGCCATTTCTTCATTCAGGGCCCTTTTCTAGATATTTGCATCCTCTGAATCCACTACCTCCCTAACAGTTCTAGGATTATCATCAGTAATAGACAAAGCAAAATTTGAATGGAAATCAGATGGAATATATCTTTCTGGTAGCCTTCTTTCTTCAACCGATCTCCTCAATACTGGAGTATGAGGATCTTGATCTTCTAATTCATGTTCTTCTGTAGAGTCTGATTCATCATCCTTTAAATCAAAATCTATTTTCTCGGGTTCTTCCTTACTTGGTAGGAATTCTTGTTTAACAACATCCTTCATTTCTCTAAATACCACATCTCGTCTATACACTACCTTCTTAGTTTCTGGGTTCCAAAGCTTACAACCTTTGAGACCATCTTTATATCCAATAAAGATACACTTTTCAACCTTCTTATCCAGTTTACTCTTGTTTTCCTTTGGAACATGAACATATGCATCGTAGCCAAATACCTTAATATGTGTGAGAGAAGGTTCCTTACCAGTCCATACCACTTGTGGATCTTTTCATCCAACACTAATGAGGGTGATCTATTGTCCAGGTAACATGCAGTACCCACTGCCTCTGCCAAGAATTCTTTCCCTAACCTGACACCACTGAGCATGCACTTGATTTTTCCATCAACGTCTTGTTCATCCTTTCTGCAATTCAATTCTACTGAGGTGTATATGGAGTAGTCTTATGCCTTGCTATACCACACTTCTTACAAAATTCTTCAAATTCATTTCTGCAGAACTCTCCACCATTATCTTTCCTCAACACCTTAATTTGTTTCTCTATTTGATTCTCAACAAGAGCCTTAAACTCTTTAAACATGTCAAAGACTTCAGATTTCTTCCTGAGAAAATATATCCAAGTATTCCTAGAGAATTCATCAATAAATGAGACATAGTACACATATTTTCCCAATGATGGGACCAACACAGGTCCAAAACCATCACTGTAAACTAGTTGTAAGATTCCTTCTGCACTCTTTGCACCAGAGGGGAATCTTACATGATTCTGCTTCTCATATAGACAATGTTCATAGAAATCAAAATCCAGAGAGAAGTTATACATACCTTCAACCATACCTTTACCATGTAGTAGTCGAGGACCCTTATCTCTGATATGCCCTAGTATTTGATGCCACAACATAACCTTTTCTCCAGAGACTGTAGGAATTCTTTCTTCTTCAACTCTAATATCTGGAACAATGGAACTATTACACCCATCACTAATAATGATTCCTTCCATATTATACAGAGTTCCAAACCGAACTCATTTCAGCAACATCATTGCTCCTCAAACCATCCTGTAGGTTTCCTTTTCAAATATTGTTTTTACCCCTACATCGTCCATTTTTCTTACAAAAATCAAATTTCTATCCAAACCTGGGATGTACAGAACACCAGGAAGTGTTCTAATCCTTCCATATATGAGCCTCAACTTGACTCTTCCTCGTCCTATGATTCTGGTTGTCGAATCATCACCTAAGAAAACATTACCTCCATCATAGATTTCATATTCGCAGAAGCACTCCCGGTGGGGATTCATATGAAAGGATGCACCAGAGTCAACCAACCATGCCTCATTATCTACATGTATTCTTGAAGAACCAAAGTACACATCCCCTCCTTCCTTGGAGGTCTTTTCTTCTGTAGAACGAGATTCTTCAGATCGATTCTTTTTCTCAACTTTGGATCTACATTGCTTATTGTAGTGCCCTTCTTTTCCACATCTCCAACATACCCTTACAAACTTTTCAGGAGATTTAGATCTACCCTTAGACTTAGATCTCCCACTTGAGAAATTAGATCTATTTCTTTCCTAGGAACATCCTCTTGCAAATAATGTGTATGTGTTATGTCCTTCCATATTCTTCTATCTCATCTCCTCCAACAACAAAGATGAAACCACTTTCTCAAACTTCAAGGGAAGTGGTATTACTACCTATGGTGACAACTAAACTATCCCACAAGTCTGGTAAAGAACATAGTAAACTGATGCATTTATCTTCATCTAAAATTTTAATCTCAATAGATACTAACTGACTTACCATAGTATTGAAGGCGTTCAAATGATCTTCCATTGAATATCCATCTCTCATCCTCAGGTTATACAACTTCTTTCTCAAGAATATTTTATTCACTAGGGACTTAGACTGATATACCTTCCCCAACTTTTCCCATAAATCCTTGGTTGTAGCTTCCTCTGACACATTTAGTAATACTGAGTCAGAGAGACATAGTCATATTGTGCTCTTTGCCTTCCGATCCAACTTTTTCCAATTTTCTGTTGAAGTTCCTGTAGGTGCAGTACTTAGATATACCACAATCCATTGATCTATGTCCACCAATAGATCTTCCATCTAGAGCCTCCATAGATCAAAACTTTTCCCATTAAACTTCTCGATCTCCAGCTTCAAATTGCTTGCCATTTATTTTCACCTGAAAAATCAATACCACAGATCTCCCACTATAACAAGGCTTATCATAGTCCTAAGCCAAACCCTTGACCACAAAGGCATCCCCATTAGGCCAATAAATCTTCGATACCAAATGTAAATTCTAACCTTGTACAATATCTACTCCAAACAGACATTCAGTAAAATAATAGAAAAGATACAATGGAAAATACAAACATTACACAGAGATTTTTCCCCTGGAAACACAAACCGAGAAAACCAGCATATTCTATAGTCATTCATATGTGTTACATTGTTTACAATAAAATATACATATAGGAGCCAGCGGCATCCAAAACCTTAACCCAATGACTTGGATTAGTCCACAACCCTAATTCCTTAACCAGAAATAAAAAACCATCGACAAAAACTGTGTGTCGAAAAACCACCTAAATATGTGACATGTTTCCCAAGGCACATGACATGTTTCTCGAGGAATAATTTTTTTTCTTGATGGCGTTGCCCCCCAACCCTTGCGCGCCCAACATAGATGCTTAGACACTACTACTCATGCAAAGAATATAACACATACCCAACAGTTTTTCATGATCTTTGTCATAACTAGGACCATATCTCCTTTTGTAAAAGTGTGAGGTTGAACAGACTTATCATATTGAGCTTCGATGTGTTTTTGATATGTCTCATTAATGAGAGAAAAATCATGATGGGTTTCATCCAACTTTGTTATATATAAAAATTGTTCTTCCTCGACAAAAGTGTGGGGTAGGAGTTCTACGGTGAGTTTCTAATATGGAATCTCGTATTCAAATGAAAACACAACTTCCAACCCATAAACCAACTGGAAGGGTGTAAATCCAATGGAGTTTTTAATTGAAGTCCGATAAGCCCAAAGTGCAGAGAAGAGATGGAAATTCCAAGAGGTTTTGTTCACCCCCGCCATTTGTTGAAGCATGGTCTTTAGGACTTTGTTGATGGATTCAACTTGTCCATTGGCCTCAGGATTCCAACTAGAAGGGTGTAAATCTAATGGAGGTTTTAATTTAAGTCCGATAATCCTAGAGTGCGGAGAAGAGATGTAAATTCCAATAGGTTTTGTTCACCCCCACCATGTGTTGAAGCATGGTCTTCAGGAATTTTTTGATGGATTTAACTTGTCCATTGGCCTGAGGATAGTAAGGGGATGAATTTTCATGATGAAAACCCAACCTGGTGTGCAATTCATCCATCATATAGTTTCGGAAATGAGATCAATGATCGGTTACAATGGCTTGTGGGACTCCGAAGCGATCAATGATGTGATTGAAAATGGAAACTGTTGAAGTTCTGTTGACAGGCGAAAATGACCGTCCGTCAACTGGGAGAGTGGAACCGGTCCGGGGTTGTCTAAATAACCCAAGCCGTTTGGAATGGACCACCCTGACGAGTTTAACGGCTCCGTTGGCCGCTCTAAGGTCTTCTAAGAAAACCAAAGAGAAAAAGTTGATCTAAGTTAAGTGATCTAAGATAAGGAAACTAGAAACTAATAAAACAAACTAAAATGAGCTAACTAACTAAGAAAACAAACTAAAATAAAGGAAACTAGAAACTAATAAAACAAACCAAACTAACTACGCTATTCTAACTATAAACTACTAACTATTATATGCACAAAATACTAACTATGATTATAATAACTTAAATCA
>ML777293.1:1258645-1289207 GCA_009831015.1 Picea engelmannii | reverse complement strand
TTGAAATAACAATGTCCACGGGACGTCACTAACCTTGCAACTTTTCGACCATTTTTGTCCCTTGGCAGGCAAGCTGGTTGCCAGACTGAGAAATTCTTCAGTGACTTCAAGCTGGACATCTCCAACTTTGGCTCGGCAGCCATAGAATGACAAAGAAAATTGCCGAGCCACTGTGAGGTTATAGCCATCAAACTTCCTAATGAAAGCACGCCATCCATGATCTTCCAGATCATTATATGCACCATCAAATGTCAACAACGCTTGGCACCCGTTGGGCTCGGCCCTTACTACAAGAGCCATGGCTTCTGTACATGGTAGGAGGTTTCAAGTGAACGAAACAATGCACAGAGTGAAAATGAGAGGGTTTAACAGCTTGAATGCTCGATGAGACCGGAAATAAATCCATGCGTGCGAAGGTGGTGGGATTAGCACCGCCACGCTCTGTATTAATTGACTGAGTACAGTGTTGTTAAAACCATAATCGTTTCTTCCATGTGTATCGGCCAACAAAAAGGCGTGTAATCATATTAATGTGCCTCTTACCCGAAACAGAACTAACACCACGCGTTACATTCAAGTGCCAAGTGTACATCTCAATCAACATAGTACCTAGCACTAACCATCGATCAGTCGTGTCACTTCAATGCTTCACACCACTGTTAACATATTCATGCCAATACATAGTTTGAAACTATATGATCGTTCAATAAAATATCAACTCAGAAAACCAATGTATCGAGCAAGGGTTTAAACCATAAAATCGAAAATCTAAAGGTTGATCGAAGCGCCTTTGCAAAACTCAAACCATTGCCACTTTATATGAAGTTAAACTCATGATATTGCCAATGTGCTTTTAGCATAATCAAAGTGTCAAAACATTGCAACCAATGATCATATGAAATTGATAAATTAAGAGTTCAAAGTAATAAGAATTGTGTCACATGAAAAACCAAAATCAATTATGAAACTTATGACATCAAGCATAACTCATAACTTAACATTTCCACTAGAGAAATCAAGTTGTGCAGTTAAAGTGAATGGATACAGTTTGAAAGAACCTCTTGCAGTGAAGTGATAAACCAATGGTCAAAT
Organism: Picea engelmannii; assembly: GCA_009831015.1. Taxonomy (NCBI): domain Eukaryota; kingdom Viridiplantae; phylum Streptophyta; class Pinopsida; order Pinales; family Pinaceae; genus Picea; species Picea engelmannii. The sequence continues at coordinate 1,288,115 of ML777293.1, read as the reverse complement.
TTCTTTCAGCAAATCAATAAAAGATGACGACAGTCCAGACAACGAGAGAGGTGTTTTCACACTTTCAGTTGTGAAAAATCAAATCAAAATCAAATTGCAATTGTCGCGAAAATGAAACAAATGTCTTGAAGAACAATGCGACGATGATTTGTCGTTTAGAAGACAAGAGGTGTAGGCAGCGTTTTTATAGTAATTAAAAAAAATGAGTTGGCTTCCAACAAGTTCATGTATCGTTAAAAAATGTAGGCATAGCCTCAACCCATTTATTGAAATAATCGGCTACGATGATACTATAATTGTACCCCACGGCTAAGGTAGGCTTAAATTGCATGAAATCAATACCCCATTTGGAAAATGGGTCGATGGATACAATTGGATGGAGTGGAGTTGGGTGGGTGCATCCATTCTTCTGAAATATCTGACAGGGTGGGAATTTTTTAACATCCTCAATGTAGTCTTTGAATATGGAAGGCCAAAAATGACTGGCACATAAGATTTTTTGCATTGTTTCCATCCCAGAAAGATGACCACCATAAGCTCCAAGGTGAAAATCATTTAAAAATCACTCAGCCTCTCCATGGGTTAATAAAAATCATAGAACAATATCGATACTGTGATGATAGAAAGTGTTTCCAACGATAAGGTATTACTTTGAATGGTGTCTAATGAAACGCCGCTCGTCACATGAAATACCTTACTGAAACCATTGCATTTGAAGATATAGAAGAATGTATCCATGCCATGGATCATACATACTAATGAGGAATAGTGATTCATCAGGAAGGGAATCACTTGGATCAGTATGGGGAATATCGCAAATTAATTCTACAAAAACCAACAATTTCTTTGCTTTGGATTTGACAAACTTGAGATCAAATTCTTGGAGAATAAATATCCATTTGGAATATTTTCGCCCAAGTTCTTGATGAGTCAAGATGTGGTACATGGGTTTCGATTCAACAATGACTGTGGTAGTGAGAAACAAAATATAGTGGAAAAACCTTTGGATAGCAATGACTGCTTCTAAATCCAACTTTTCAACATGTCAATAACAGAGTACATGACCTGAAAGGGTCTTACTTAAATACTAGATCACATGTTCAGTTCCATAATCATCCTCTTGTACTAACACCGTGGAAATAGTGGAAGCAGAGGCATCCAAATAAAGGAAATAATCTCTCACATATTTTGGGGGATGTAACAATGGTGTATTCGTTAAAGCATGCTTGAGATTAACAAATGAGCGTTGGGCAGTTGCATCCTAGATAAAAGGGGCATCCTTCTACCATAATATCATGAATCCCTTAGTAATTTTGGTATAATTTCATATAAAACGATGGATAAAGTTTTCCTTCCCTTGCAAACTTTGAAGTTCGGTAATATTATTGGGAGGAGGTAAAGAGAGAATAGCTTTGAATTTTAATGGATCCACCCTAATCCTATCATTGGATACTATGAAGCTGAGGAGTCTCCATGATCCAAAAACAAAAATGCGTTCATGGGGGTTCAAAAGTATCTTGTAATACTTACATCTAAGAAATATCACTCTTAAATGACCAATATGATCTTGTCAACGAGTCGAGTGAGATGGAAAGTCATCAAGATAGGGTTCAACAATATGTTTGATGTTGTGGAAAGCATACGACATAGCCCGTTGAAACGTGGCTAGAACATTTTTAAGGCGAAAAGGTAATTTTCGATAGGATAAAGCTCCCCATGGGAAGATGAAGGTTGTTTTATGTTGATAAGAGGGTAAAACATTGATCTAGTTATATCCAGAGAAGACATCCATAAAAGAGAAAATTATGCTTCTAGCGCAATTATCAATAATTTGGTCAATAAAGGGTGTAGGGTAATTTTCCTTTGGACAAGCCTTATTTATATCCCTATAATCAACATAAACACGAATTTTCCCTTGTTTCTTAGCGGCCAAAATGATGTTGGAAACCCATTCGGTTAGAGGTATGGTATAAATAAAACCATATTTCAATAAATTTTCTACTTCTTCATTGATTGTTGCAGTTTTCCTGGGATGAATTGGGTGAAGTTTTTGTCTTATGGGTTTAAATCCATGGTAATTCTTTATTTCATGCACATCGATCGAAGGATAGATCCCTGACATTTATTCATATCTCTAGGAGAAGATGTCATAGAATTATTTAAACAAGGTGGTGTAAGTTTCGATCTCTTCATTTGAACAATTTGCACCTTATTGTATGTTTTCCACAATAATTTCTTTTGTGGATATGTCAACACTAATTGTTTGAGATATGTTTCCCAAATTTCCCTCAGAGATTGTATCCTGAGTGAGTATCGGAGATTGGGGAGCTCAGATAATATCCATGGGGAATATAGATGAAATATATTTCTCATTCTCATCCAAAATTGGAAGAAAGGATGAATGATGATGGTTGTCATCCCATGGTTCCTACTCAATACTAAGCATTTCCATAATGGATTCATCATATGGAAAATTTTGTAGGATGTAATCAAAAGTATAGGATAGGGAATATAACCAAGAGGGTAATGAATAGGAATTAGATGCCAACAAATGTTGTTCGTCAGGTGAAGGATATGCATATTGAATGATGTCGTAGTCATCCTATGTAGGACTAAATGGCATTGTGTCACCTAGTGTATCAAATTATAAGGGACTATGTACAATCCATGGATCAGATGATTCGAGGGATTGATGTACCATAGTCGAAATAATACTAACCATTATGATAAGTTACATAGATGGAGGAAGAGGTGTGGGGAAAGTTCCCATGAGAGAAGAATATTTTAGTAAACCTACCCCTACACTTTAATAAGTAATATTTGAATCCCCTAAAAATGTAATATTGTTGGTTGTTTGAGTGCGAGCATCAAGGGTGAAATAATCTAACTAATCGATGGTCACTATTTTTCCTTGATGAGAAAACTGAAGACATCGAAAAAATGAAGAAACAATAGAAGTCATGGCATAAAACCAACTTATTCCAAGAAATAATTTATAATCTACAGGAGCATTGACTACATCTACATTGACGGAAACAACTCCCCCCCCAGTTGAACGGCTAATGATTGTAACAATCCATGAGGTCGGAAACCTCTTCCATCAAATGATTTTAACATGGTTGGATATTGATTAAGACCAGATAATTTCAAGCCTTTCTAGCTAGCTAAGGACATGACACATGTTGATGCTTCCTCTTCCAATATCGTGCGATGACTATGTTGATTACGGACAACAACATCAATTTGGAGCACAAGTTGGTGAGAGAGTTGTCATTTAAAATTGTCCAAATTAAATGTGATATTATTTGATGACTCAGGATCTATAGCTCTGAAGACTACCAAGAGAGTCCTGCATTGGATAGGGTAGTTTTGTATAACTTCTAGAGTCGACATCACATAAGGTGCTTGGGCCAAATCTTCAACGATGTTGTAGTTTTGGGAAGCACGAGAGTTACGATTAAAGGTAAAATTCTGGATTGTACTCTTGGGTGGATGTAATATAGAGTCAGAATTCGATTTCTCAATCTGGAGAGTTCTAGATGGAGGGGTCACTGAAGTGGAAGGTGGATCAGTCACAGGTCCATCAATTATAATTTCATTACCAGTTTTACCTAGGGGTGCGTCATATTTCATAGTTCGAGTGGTAAAATCTATACCATTAAAAATATAAATTTGTGTGCTTGATGAAGAATCCTTGTTAGGAGGATGAACTGGGTTTCCTCCTCATGGAGGTGCAGGATTTTGTGCAACCAGTAACTATTGTTGTGGAAAAGGATGCGTCAAGATAGCAGGTTGCGTATTTCCTTTAAATATTTTAGCTACTTCCTCTCAGCGGGGACAATCTCATGTGTAATGATATTCAACACATATGAGACATGGGAATTTCGGTTTGTGCTGTGGTTTATTTTCAACAACATGTGGTTGTTCTTGTGTTTTTTATTTTCATTATGGTTATTATTCTTCTTTGGTTAATTCTTATTTTTCTTTTTCTCCCCTGATTGTGGTGGTGAAGAAAATTGAATTGCATTCACTTCATATACTTTAGTAGGGGTGGTTTTGGTGCAAAGTTTTCAGACCAGGGTCCTCTTTAGGTTACCAACAAAAGGGTACCAATGTAGTTTAGTGCACTGACATTTTCATCTTTCTGAAAGGAAAGAAGTCTCACCCGATGCGCAATTGAGACAAAATAACTAAGGGAATGGTAAGAAGAATTACATACATATCTATAATACATCTATATTGTTACCATTCTAATGAAAGATAGATTGCTCAGTTCAAATCCTTAACACATCATACACTGATACACGAGAACAAAATTGTATAGAATATCAAGGAATAATGACGAAGTATAATTCTTAACAGACAACAACATAATGACATTTCAGAGATATAAAAGTAATATAATCCAAGAGAATTTTCAAAATTTGATCTCCATTATCTTGCTATTATATCAAAATTATTGGATAATAAGAATTCAAATCTTTACATTAATCATATACCCTACTCAACATAGAATATATTAGTAGGTACATCTCAATCCAATACTAGAGATGATAGTAATAAATCTAAGCTCTTCCCTTACTAATTACATTCTAGATCTGGAATACAGATCTAGATCTTGCCTCTTGTTCCTATATCATATATTTCACACACCCACCCATTTCAATATACTGCAAAATACCAATTATCGTCAATACAATACAATCATTTTCTCCTTTCTCCTTGAGAACCCGTAGACCCTCTTCTCTTCTTGATTATGTTGTAACTGTATTGTCTCAAAACTGATTCCACACTGTGTTATGTTCCAATGTCTTTATGTTGCACGTTTCCTTTATAAACATTCTTCACTTGATTTATTTTATCCTTGATAAGTTGTGAAACTCCTCTTTATCAAAACGAAGGGCCCCATAAGCCCCGACCACCATCCTTAACTCACCCTGAGTCAAGTATTTGGTTATTATGTGTTATTTTCTTTGACCTATTTTCCTTTTGGGGTTTTTCTTTCTTCCACCTTGGATCATTCAAATGAAGGGCCCAACTCTAGCACTAGCTAAAGATATTTTTCTTTGACCTCCTGAAACTATTCAAGATTGTCTTTCCATTTCCTGGAAATCAATGAGGCTTCTACAACGAATTGTTGTGTTGCATTGAGGTTGAAATACTTTGGCTTGGATGCACTGAGAGAATTCCATTATGCATATGCTAATCTATCAACCTAATGAATCTATAGGTATGCAGTTTGAACGACATGCCTGAAGGCTCTTAGTTCCTTATTTTCTATTGTTTGAGCTTCAAACAGAGCATTCATAGAATTGTTCGCTTGCAACATTTCATCAAATTTTACTTGCTACTCCAGAGGATCGTGTGTTTTATATGCTTCTTTGTTGAGTGTCTGGATTCTGGTGCACAAGCTTTCCAGTGCCTGGTTGGAGTGGGTTAGAACACCCATCTAGTTTTTGACTTCCTTGAAGATTGTGGTACACTTAGTGATATTTTTGTGCAACAAGGATCTGGCATCGTTAACTTCCAGGACAACTATTTCTACTTGTTGTTGTAGTTCCTTGGGATATGCATCGAAATTCAACCTCATCCCATGCAACTGCATTTGAAGGTCCTTTGCACGATCTGTTAGTATGTACCATTCTTTCTGAACCAATCCAAGTTGTTCCTTCAGTTCTGCAATGGAATTGTATTCTGGCATATTAGGGGTTGATTTTATGAAAGTTGGCTAGATCTCTATTAGATTTCCGTTTATTTTCTCCACTTTCTCTTCTTCATGGATTTTCAAGTATTCTTCCTATGTTCTTTTCTTTTGTTCCAACATTCCTTCCTGTTGCCAATATTCAAATTGAATTTTAGCTTGTTGAACCTATTGGTCTAGGTGATTGATTGAGGCTCTGATAAAACCTACTAGTTGTTGTGTTAGCAAATGAGGGAGCTCTCTTGATGTTATTGTGGCCTCCAGTGGGTGTTTTATCTGAAGAAGAATCCTGCTGGCCATGGATTTCTCTTATGGTGTTTCAACTTCTTCTTCTCCCTAGAGTGATCCTCGCAACTGTTGGGATAGTTTAGTCTTCAGGGCTAACAGAAACAAAGGGATAACTACCACCTGTGCTAGGCAAAGCTGTAACATCTCTGAGAATTATTGTGTACATTGTAGTATAGGTTTCAATTGTTATTTTAGAGAGGTTGTGCTTTATTATGACTGAGTCTCCTGTGGTTCTTGAGACTCTTCCTCCTTTTGCGTCATTTCCTGTGTTGTGGGTAGAACTTAAGGGGTTATTATATGATCCTTTGGGACTTCGATGCCGCTCTATGTTCTCATAGACTATGTATCCAGGAGGTAGACATGTGGGAGTTGTGTGTGTACTGGTATTTTGAATGGTTGGCTCTCTTGAAAGGGAACAATTTCTGGAATATCAAGTTGCATAGGTTCCGGAGAATTGGGTGGTAGGGGGACTTTGGTATCCATAATTGGTGATGACGATTATTTCTCAGTGACTATGGTGGAAGATATAATGGGGTTAGAATAAAGGTCATCAATAATGTGAATAATATTTTGGGTTTCCTAAGTGGCTTCTTAGGTGAGAGGTAGTGCAGTCGATATAGGATGAGGGTTGATGATTTTAGTTGGGATAATTGCTAGGGACACACTAGTTCTGGGATTCTTGGTTGGAACCTCCTATATGAAGGTGGTATATAGAATTATGTTAATATTTTTACCTGAGAATATGGCCTCATCCGAAAGCTTGTGACATCCTAGCAAACACCTCTTTTTCCTTTTCAACTATTGTTCTTCCTCTTCCTCTGATTATGAGGCCATTGGTGACTTTCGGGGTTGTTCTACCTTTACAGAGCTCAAACCCACCTCTTCTGCTGAAATATTATTCTTTTAAAATTATGGTGGAAATGAGTAATGCACGCTTGACTTGCACAGGGTGCGTTTAACTCTTGGCCAAGAAAGGATTTCCTTGTCTAGTGTTTCCTCATCCAAATAGAATGGTAGGGGCCATATATGAAAGTATGAAGGCTTTGCATGCCTTGGCTAGATGAATGTGTAATGTCAGTTGAGAGAGAATGATATATTCCTTGTATGAAAATTGAATATCTTTTGGGGTATATGCATCCTTTGGGTGGTTTCAACCAACTGATTGTACCATTTTAGGAATGTGGAATTGTTGAACTCCATATTTTATGAGCCTGCCCTTGAATGCCAAGGATAAAAAATATTTGTGAGGTAGCCTTTGTCGAAAGGTGATAACTATTTTTCCGTGAGTGGCCTCCACTTCAGAATTGCAAAAGATAAAATAATATATGTGTATGTGAAGGTTCCTCCCTTCTCTTGAACTCCCTCATAAGCGACACTGAATGCTTCCAAAAATTAACTACACCAATTGAACACTACACCATTTGTGCAAAAGTCAGCCACTAACATGGAATTCAGTGTGCATTCATCCTTATAGTAAGAGGACATTACCTTGATATAAATCATGTAGTAGGCCACTCTAACCATCTCATGGAGGACTGGTTCAATATTTGTTGTGTGACCCCCCCTCTGTGTATGGAAGTTCTCATACATTCTAATCTCTCCCTTCCTCTTTCCATGCTTGCTTGGTACTTGAAATACTTTGGAGACATCCTCGCCATCCAAATATAATCTTGTAAGCTGGTGAATATCTCCAACATGAATGGGTTATCTTCTATCGAGCCATAAAATTCTATCATGCACCCTGTTGATCAGGAACTTAGTGCATCGCACAACTTCACTAGTGGTTTCGAACACTGGGAGGTCCCAGAGGTTCATGATTGTCTAGTGGAATAGATTAATAAACTCATCCTTCGGGAGAAAATTCACCTCTCCTATCGGCCCAAATTCCATATCATAGAACACATCGATGTTCATTTGTGGGAACAATGCCATGTCCATGAGATCCAAGTCGAGGTGTTTTTTCTACTTGGATTTTCCTTTGACATCCCTAGGACCTTAATCATGGGATCATAGGGCTCATATGGAACTTAGTATTTCGATACAGAGCCTCATCCTCCTGATATTCTTGGAATTTTGATGTCGGAGTTCTGGTAACGACACTGGCTAGGGATTTGGGTGGCAACCAATTTCTCAGATGCACTAGGATTCAAAAACTCAACAAGAGAAGGCAAGTAGGTGAATAGAATGGCATTCAAAACAATATTACAGAGTATTATAGATAATATAATAGGATATACCATTAATGAGTCATACATTAATGAGTAAATATGCCAACAATGTGATCTATGGAGCGAATGTGTGGTAGGACTAATAACGGGGTAAGATCTTCCAGACGTATTTTGACTTTAATGGGTCTCTTACTCAACATGTGGTTAGCATGAAGATATTAACATTTTAACGGTTCAGAATCGTGGCTAGATTATCGACAATATCTATGTGGACCATCATTTTTAAGACTTGGTGGGACATGCTGACAATGTTTTGGTAGTTACCCTAAAAGCCACAACTAGGGATGATGAAACTATGACTTAGCTGTTAATAAAGTGTGGATTTGATTCTCCCCAAACCAAAAATATTTTTCGGTGGCTATAATTGTATGTATGAGTAGATTGAATACATGTCGGATAACGTATTGTTTCATAGGCATGCTACAAAAAAACCCTAACAACAAAAATGAGATGAATATGTCATGGCGCTCTTAATCACACTTCGATGTTATTACATAAAACAATATTCAACATTGCTACAACATTCAACAGAAAATCCAAGTCTACCTACTATAAAATCTCCCTTGGATTGAAGCAACCATGTCTCTTGTTAAGTGTGGGTAATGTAGGGATTTAGGCATGTGCCATTCACCCACCCTTGTCGAAGGACACCATCTAGCTCTGTTATTTTGACCACACCAGACTATTGGATGTCAACCACTAGGAATGGCCCTAACCAATGCATGTTCAACTCAATGCATGTATGTTTTTGATAACAACTGTCATAGAGTAGTGCCTTATATCCTTGCAAAAACCTCTTAGTATTAATGTGTCTATTGTTCCAAGCCTTCTGCCTATATTTTTCCACTGAATAATGAAAATTAGTGAGGAACCTTGCTTCTTCCAGTTCCTGCAGTTCTGCAATCCTTTGCACAACTAAAGCATCATCTGTCATGTATGTAGCCTGAGATATATAGAGAATAGGGGTAATAAAATATGTAGGTATCACAACTTCCTTCTCATAGACCAACTAAAACGAGGTGTACTTGTGCAATTTATTTTTTGTAGTCCTATAAGCCCATAAAACTGTTGGAACTTTGTCATCCCAGTCCTCCCTATTTGTGCAACACACTTTTGTCAGTTCCCTCTCCAGAATATTTTTGAATGCCTCTACTATTCCATTATCTTGTAGATGATAAGGAATTCTCTTATGGTATTGAATAAGAAATTGTGTCATCAATGTTGTGATTTTTCTGCTAATAAAGTGGCTCCATTGATCACTAGTTAGGCTCCTAGGACATCCAAACTGAGCAATAATATTTTCAAATATAAATCTAGATGATGTAGCCGTTGAAAAATCTTGGACCACTTCTTCTTCATCCCACCGTGTAAGATATTTTTTTGTGGTAATGATATATCTAGCCTTTGAATGTCTTACGGGTGGGTTAGTTGGTCCAATAAAATCAACAACCCACTTCTCAAAGGATTTCAATTCCCTAACCGACTAAAGAGGTAATTCGTCTCTGCATGATGGTTTCCCTACTCATTGAAAAACATTGCAAGACCTATCATAGACTTTAGAATCTTTGAATAATGTTTCCCACCATAATTTGGCTTGGAGAACCTTCTGTGATCCATCTTTCCCTCGAATTTTCCCTCCCGTAACTCCGTTGTGGCATTCCCATAGGATATATTTCCTTTCATGGCTTAGGACACACCATATGAGAATGTTATCGAGTCCCATCTCATAGAGTTGGCTTACAATTAGTTGGTAATCTGTTGTGTGGACTACTAGGTGCCTCTTCTGGGTTGTGTAATAGTTCTCTAGGAAAGTCTATGTATTGAGGAAAGTAGCAATCGCTTCTAGATATTATGGAATGGATTCAATCTGGAACAGGTCTGCGTCTGGGAGTTGGTCATCCACCTATCCTCCTCTTTCCCCTAATTCCATTCTTAACAGGTGATCTGGTCTTATGTTACATCTTCTAGGTTTGACAATTACCTCAAAGGAAAAATCCTGAAAGAGTAAGAGTCACCTCCAAATCCTTCCTTCAAGAACATGCTTATTTACAAGGTATTTGAACACAAAATGGTCCATGAAAAAATTAAAATTAGAACCTAGTAAGTAGTGTCAAAATTTTTGCAATGCATAAATCATATCCAAACCTTCCCTTTCAGTTGTTGTGTAGTTGTGTTCATCTTCAGATAGTTTTCTTCTGGCAAAGTATATAGGGTGATCAATATTCCCTTCCTTTGGTTGCACTAACATTGCTCCTAGAGAAACACCCGATGCATCCACATGTACATGGAATTAAATTTCCCACATGGGGTATATAAGGATTGGTGCAGTACTGATAATTTCCTTAAGTGTATCAAACGCCTTATCACACTCAATCATCCACCTAAATTCTTCAGACTTCTTCACTAATTTCTCTAATGGTGTTGTAATACTAGCATATCTTTTGATAAACCTACAGTAGAATCATGTATGACCACACATCCTGTACAACTCTTTCACACTTGTAGGTGGTAGCATGTTCAGGATAACCACAACTTTAGCTAGGTCTAATAGGACTCCTTCCTGACAAACAATGTGGCCTGGAAAGTTTCTATGCGGTGCACAGAAAATACACTTTCTCAGGTTTAGACATATTTTTAACTCCCGAAGTCTATCAAACATCAACCAGAGTATTTCTATGTTCTCCTTCAACAAAATCTATACCATCCATTCATCCATGTAGACTTCTAGGAACCTATGTATGAAATCATGAATTGTTGCAATAAGAATCAGGGAGAAGACTGTAGGGGTGTTCTTTAGGCCAAAGGGAATTACGTTATATGAAAATGATCCCCACTTGGTTATAAAATTGGTATTCTTCTTATCATCCTCTAAAATTATGACTTGGTGATACCCTGGGAATCCATTTGTAAATGAATATGCTTCTTTCCCCACAACCTGATATAATACCTCATCACTGAAGGGTGTCGAAAATTAATCATCTACACATGCGACATTCAAGCTCCTATAGTCAACACAGAACTAAATGTCCTCAATACCATTTTTTGTCTTTATTACTATGGGGAAAAACCATTCTACTTCTTTGATCGAAAAGATTAGTCCTACCATAAGAATTTTATCTATTTGTCTTTTGAACGTTTCTTTTACCTTGGGATTGAGACGATATGATTTGTGATTTACTAGTTTTGATTCAGGTTTTAGCTTAATATTCATCTCGCCCATGGTTCCTTTTATCCCTTTCAATTCTGAAAAGGTTTTTGGGAATAGGTCTTCGTATTCCTGCAATAAACTCTAGATTTCATTCATGGTCTTCTCATACTAGTAATCCTATATAGAAGCTATCTTAGGATGCTCTTTTCTCCCTATGTTTACTTTTCACAACTTTGGAGGATGGGTATAGGTGATACTGGTATGAATGTTTGTAGTATTATGGATTTCCCTAGTTCCTACAATTTCTTTAATATTAGGTTCCTAAGTTCTTCTACTTCATTAGGTTCTTCTAGGTATTTATCAACTTGGAAACAGGCTACCGGTATTTTGACAAGGTTGTGGTCTCGATTGGACTGGAACAAGTGGGAATGATTAGAACATACCACTGGGCTTGATCTGGATTCACAATCATCAGTAAATAGTCCTTCTCTGATGAATGTATATTCCTCCAACTTACAAATCAATCTGTAGTGGGGTTGATGTAATCTGGCCTCATCCCTATTTTTATGGTGTATAATTGGTTGAGAACTTATGATTCCATGTTATTATCCACTAGCTCAATATATCTAGGTCCCATGTATGGATCTAAGGGATGGAATACTTTTACTCCATGTTCTTCAAACATCATAGTGTCCTTCTTTAAGTCAATGAAAACATCATTTTCATAATACCAATCAATTACTAATAAGGTATGGTAGGGTTATTCATCTCCCATGATTTCAACGATTTCAAAATCATCTATCGTTTTAACTCTTGCAACATCTACTTCTACATCTTCCAAACTTCCCACTGGAAAAATGAAATATTGATTTTCCATTCTCAGTTGGATGGGGGAATAGAATAACTAAATTTTTCGTAGGGCCTCCCAAGTATTTTTGGGTAATATGTTGACATATGATCCAAATTCTAGCATGACATATTTAATTTCAAAGTTTTCTAACTAGGGTTCCAACCTAAATTATTTTCTAGTTCGCACCTTCCTTCTTTGTACTCTCTTTGTATCCTTCTCAGGGAGGTTTTTGGTTATATTATTATCTGGGGTTCCCTCATCCACTGGGATTAGGTAGAAGGTGTTCCACAACTTATCAGAAAGGAGGTCATCTCCCAGGATCTCAGAGAATAATTGAAACCATAGGTTGATTATATTTTGAGACTGGTCAAGAGGTCTTCTAGAATTTAAAGGATTTTGGGGTGCAGGAGGTGAGGCAGGAGCTTGAGCGGTCTTGGGTCTTGGGTTAATTTAGGAGGGTTTTCCCTTATTTATGGAGAATATTTTCCTCTAAATATTTCTGCTACATCTTTGAAAAATAGTTTTTGTTTCAGAGGATGATACTTGTCATCCTTGGGGGCTTCTTTCTGAATCTTAGGTCGATTGTCTGCATATTCCCTAGTTTTTTCTCCTTCGTGAGTGATGATTTCGACTTTAGGTAACCTCTCTTCATATTATATTATGAGTTATGAGCCTATGAATTTAGCTCCTCTTTGTCGAGCCTGATCCTCCAACTTTGCAATTAGATATGGGCACTCTTCAATTGCATGGGCGTTAGCTATGGAGTGTGAACACCATGGTCATCTCCGATGAGGACAATCTATGAGATGAGGACAATCTAGGAGGATTTAGAGGAGGGAGGAATGGAGGAAGAGGACCAGGTTGATGTTAAAATTGTAACAAACAAGGACATTCATAGATTGTCCTCATCTCTGATGAAGACAATCTATGACCATATGTCCTTGTTCGTTACAATTTTAACATCAACCTAGTCCTCGTCCTCCATTCCTCCCTCCTCTAAATCCTCCTACATTGCCACTTCCCTGACCTCTTCTCGGCCCTTGGGGTGTTTCATTTATCCTGAATGTGGTCCGCTCTAGTCTGTTTGAAATTCAACCTAATTCCCTACAATGGTTTGTAGTATGCGTCGTGAACTCGGAGAATTTACAATGTATTGAATTGGGTGTAGGTGATTACTCCTACAAGATGGGGAAGTGTCTTGATGTGTGCCCTTAAGCCTGGAAAATTTCACAGTATTTGGATGTCTGAGTAGGTTAGGCTCTTGGGAAATCATTGTATTGAACCGATGCATGAAATGGCAGAGTTTCCAAGACCAACACAAATCCTACAATTGGTCCTGTAGGGGGTGGCCCATTCAATTTTTTCGTAGACACTTGGTTGCCAGGTACCCCTCTGTGTAACATCCTGTACACCATACTTGAGGTCACACTTTCTTGATTAAATTTAATTCCTGGATATTCTCCATGAGTACAAATATCTATTCTTGTAGATTAGACATGTGTGAATTTACCAGAGGTATTTTTATCCTTAGGCTCCCTAGGTATCCCGCCACGGATTCAATATTCATTTATTGTTCCAAAGCCTCTGTTAGTTAGTATATTCTCTATTTCATCAAGGGGATTCATGTCAATGGTTGAAACCCTTGGATGTACCATTCAATTTGATGGTATTCATGAATTGGGTGTGCCAATCTCCCAATAACGCCCTTAAACTTTTGATTGTATTCCCATGTAGACTCCCCCTCTCTCTATTGAATCTCACGCAATTCAGAGAGATATTTTTGTTCTAACTTAGGTATCTGGAATTCAGTAATGGATTTTTGACACACCTAGTCAAGGGTAAAGTAATTTCCTTTCACCCCAGGCTCAATAGCCTTCATGTACCATTTGAGGGCACGACCCCTCAAGGTAGTATAGAATTATACTAACTTGTTCACATCGAAGGTCTCTTTGAACCTCTAGATGGACTCACATAAAAACAAACTTTGTTCTACATCCTTATTTCCTTTACTCTAGAACTCTAGGTATCGGGCGATCGATCCTCCTTTCTTTCCAGCCATTGCTAGTGTTCTTGTTCCTATAAAAATAAATCCTAATGGCCCTAGTTGTGATCTTCCAGGATACCATACTATCCTTTGACTATTTACATTTGTAGGTCCTAATGAACAATATGAATTCGAAAAAATAGAATTTGCATGAGTATGAGGTACTGATCACTAAGGGTATTGAAGGCGCCTAGGGGATGGGAAACTCGTGGATGGTTCCGCTGACTTCTGGGCGGGTTTCTTTGATCTGGGGGGTCTCATTTTCTTGTACCAGAGCAACCTTCTACACTTCGTGGTCGAATCATCCTAAGATCGGGGCCATATATTCTTTCTATTTTGCAAGATCTGGATGTCCTTTGTCCTCTCTTGCTTCTAAACCTTCCTCATCTCATTCTCTCTCCATAAGACTTATTTCTTTCTACGCTTCTTCGTCCTACAATATTACACTTGCCAATCATTCTTGTATTCAAAACTTCCACAACTCCTATGAATTTCTTTCATCCTTTCCTCTGGGTCTGATTTCTTTCTACAACACCTCAAAATGCTTCATTTCTCTCTTTACATTCCCCCGCCATAATTTCTCAACTATGGCAGATCTCCCAAGGGCACACTCACTTCTTGTTGTTTTATCTTCCCTCATATTTCAAATAAATTGTTCCCCTTATTAGGTCCTAAAATTACCCCAAGATCACCCCACCCCAAGTGCATGGGTTTAGGCTACCATCTCACACGAGGGAAAAACTAGCATCCCCTCCTCCAACAAAAACACTTTGATCCAAAGGGGAATTTCACTCAACAATTTTCCCCATGCCCCTTTCTTGAATATTTATTCGACTTGTGCAAAACACTGGTGGTTCTCTACTACAAACTCGATGATATATCCTTCAAAGGAATGTCAACCCAGAAATCCACCACTTGAGTAATCTTGTGGTCCAGTCAGTGAATATCTTCTAGCCTTTGTGTATCCCAAGAACCAATTTATTTATTCCATTCTTTAAACTTTGTTTCTTCTCATAGTCAATCTATCCACTGGAACAATTTTTTTGAAAATTCTACTTAACAGATATCATACTGGTCCCTTTATCTTTCTGAGTAGAATATAGAATCCTTGGTTGTGTCCCAGTTCATATTCCGTAATTCCACTTCCTTTAGTATGAATGAATCACACTTATGTTACCACCATTGTCGAATGTCATAATTGTGGATTCGTGGAAGCATTCTCCTACAGGTTCCCTTGCAAAATCAAGATCATGACAACAAAACTATTTTGTTTGAGAAAAGTTGTCATACCAGGGTCCTCTTCAGGTTACCAAAAAAAGGGTACCGATATAGTCTAGTGCATTAGCATTTTCATCTTTTCGAAAGGAAAGAAGTCTCACCCGAAGCACAACTGAGACAAAAGAACTAAGGGAAGGGTAAGAATAATGTTATACATATCTATAACACATCTATATTGTTACCATTCTAACACAAGATAAATTACTCAGTTCATATCCTTCAAACATCATACATGAGAACATGAGAACATAACCGTACATAACTTCAAGGAAGAATGGTGAAGTATAATGCATAACAGACAACAATATAATGAACTTTCAAAGATACATAAGTAATTCAAATTAGGATCATTTTCAAAATTTGATCTCCATTATCTTTCTATTATATCAAAAATCTTGGATAATAATCATTCACAACTTTACATTAATCATATACCTTACTCAACATAGAAGCGATCAATAGGTACATCTCAATCCAATACTACAACTGATAGTAATCAGTCTAAGCTCTTCCCTTATTAATTACATTATGGATCTGGAGTACAGATCTAGGTCTTGCCTCTTGTTCCTCTCTCCTATCTTTCACACACCCACCCACCCATTACAATCTACTACAAAATACCAATTTCCATCAATACAATACAATTGTTTTCTACCTTTTCCTTGAGAACCCGTAGGCCCTCTTCTCTTCTTGATTATGTTGTAATTGTATTGTATCAAAATTGACTTTTCATTAGCTTCAGAAAATGTTTTGTTTCAATGTATTTCTGTTTCGTGTTTCCTTTATAAACCTTATTCACTTGATTGGTTGTCTCCTTTATAAGTTGCACAAATCATATTTATAAAAACAAAGGGCCCAACAGGTGGAATTTGATGAGAGAGGAGTCTGCACTATATTTGAGGCAATTATTGAATGATTGGTCAAGTGCCCGTCGATTATGAGATAGGATGGGTTTTGATGAAACCGATAAAACCATATGAATGAGAAGTAGAGGATGGTTTTGATGGATTGGTTTATGTGCATGGATTGTTTAGGATCGTTCATACAAAGTACCATATTGGGAATAAAATATATCCAAATACTGGGCATGAGAAATGGCTTCCTCTTTGGTGACTACACCACCCATTGCTACATCGCAAGAAATATGAGGTAATAGAGATTGTGTGAACCATTCAGCCAATAATTGGTTAGGAATGGTGGCTTTGATCATCCTTCGTCATCGTCTCCATTCATGAATATGATTATGAATATGTATGGAGTTAGTATGACAAAGGGAGGTCAAGAGTTCTGTGTCGGTTTCATATCTGATGGGAAATTCGAAATGGGTGAGGAAATCCATGGAAAGTGAATTGAAATATTGAAAAGTTTTGCATTGTAACTCAATGTGCCATTTTTCCATTGAACCTGTAAGAGTACGTTGGAAAAGATGTAAATGACTAGATTCATCCATCAGTGAGTTTGATGAACACCACAAATGAATTATCATGAAGTGGTTATTCAAGTATTCTCCAGGTTTCCCGTCAAATTTTGGAATATCAAATGGTAATTTGGCTAGAATTATTGGCCAAAAAGGGGAGTGTAATATGCAATTGTTTGTTAATCTCGACATATCTAGTTGATATAAAGTAGCCAAGAAAGGTGATTGTCAATTAGCTTGAGGATGATACTGTTGAGGCATAGGAACATTGTTACCCATGATTTTGGTCATCATGATGGTGTATTGATGATGGTGTACTCAGGCTCCTCATAAGAACTTTCTCCTAAGAAAATTGAGATTCATCTCTTCCCAGAAAACATACTTTTTAAGAGAGTTCACAGGTTGCTAATATACCAGGGTACGAGAATGACCCATTCTCGCAGGCTTCCTTAAGCTAGGGTGTGAACTTCTCGCACTGTGCTGAATAGCTAGGGTGCGAAGTTATTCTAAAGCTTGGAAAAAGATGGATTCTCGATGGTTCTAGAAGGGAATCTTCTAGAAGAATGGGTTGGCATTCGAATGGTTATCCTTGTACTGGATTCCCTGATATTGTGGGATCATTCTTGTCCAAGTAACCATCTCATTCTCTCCTATATATTGATGGAATTCTCATGGAAAAGGTTAAGAAAGAATCATTGGAGAATTGGTGAAAGGATTGTGTGAAGGACTTAGCTTGAACGGGAGCTTGGAGACTCTATCAAGTCTATCAAGAGGATTTGATATTCGTCATGCAAGGATTGAGCAAGTGTGTGTGTTGGATCCAAGAGCCATCGAAAGGAATCTTGCGACATCAAGATGATCAGGTTGTAATCTTCTACTTTCAATTAATATGATACAGTGGCATGTCCCTTTCCCATAAAGCTATTCTCACTTTATTGTGTAATTCCTTGATCATAC
Source organism: Picea engelmannii (assembly GCA_009831015.1). NCBI lineage: Eukaryota > Viridiplantae > Streptophyta > Pinopsida > Pinales > Pinaceae > Picea > Picea engelmannii. The sequence continues at coordinate 1,270,204 of ML777293.1, read as the reverse complement.
ACATAAGTTGACAGTTGAATATATTTTGCTATCTTCACTTTGGTTGGTTTGTGTTGTCTTGGTCTTGACCTCACGAGAGCACCGGAGCGAAGCAAGAGCAACAGAGACCCTAGGAAGAGATACAAAGGTATGCTACTTGTTCCTCCCTACTAGCTAATTCAATGGTCAAAACTTAGGGAAAGAGTCATGTCCTGTCCTATTTTGTTATAGATCCAGGTGGATCTAAGGAGATCAGTTAGTGTCTGCACCTACTGATTTGTCCGATAACAAAATTGGCGACTCCACTGGGTATATAACCAGTTTTATTTGTGTCTTTTGATATTTTTCTTGGTCATTTTCTCTTGCATTATTTTTCTCCATTCATATCAATCTTTGAGTCTTCAAGATACCCTGATAGACCCTCTGGGTCAAGAGGCCTCTTCGAATTTTGTGTCTTTTTCCAAAAATTTGATTAGTTTCAAACATTCTCTCACTGCACTCCACAGTAGCCTACGAGAATCTATAGAGTTTGCACCCTACTTTTAGGTTCATTGTGAGGTTCTCGCACTCTGCTCAAAGCTCACCTGCAAGAATGACCCATTCTCGCACTGTGTAATACTGCTAGCCTGCGAACCCTCTTTTTCAAAATTTTGGATTGGAGTTTTTGCATCTTCAACTGCCCAGATCAGTTTAGGTGCCTAAAAAGAGTTTCTTGGACCATTGGTTGATGTTTTTCTTGTCTTCATTTTTGTGCACGAACAGTCTTAGGATTTCGAAGGCTCTTCCTGTCACTTGTTCTTGACTTTCATTTCTTGAATTTTCTTGGCAAAGCTATACTCTATGATCTTGGAATCTGAGTGTGCTTGTTTGGTTAAGGACCGACGATCGGTTGAAAGTTGAGCTTCTTTGTCTTTATCATTTTCTTATTCTTTGAAAGATCACTTTTCTTATGCAATCGAAAAGACTAGTTTGGTTTGCTTATTATTTTTGTTTCCATTGAAAGATTGGTTTGGGTTTTTATCTATTGCTTGTTCATTAGTTTTTTGGTTTTCTGAACTCTCACCATCATGGTGTAGGTCCTTTTTGAAAAGTGAACAACATTTTTTCTTTCAAAAGCATTTTCGTCTTTGAAGGTATTGAAAATCAATTGTTGAAATTATTGAAAAAGAAACAATAGAGAATTGTTATTCATGCGTGATTTGTTGCATTTGTATTTTAAAGGAAAATTTGTATTGTAGTTCAAGGTTGATCTTGAAAATTTCTCTTTCCCTCCCGTACATAGGATTCATTGAATGAAAATTGATATATTTCATTCTCATCCATGCATCGTTGGGTCAGAGTCTCATACAACATCAGTTTCATCTCTGTTTCCTTTGAGTAACAATAGCTCTTAATAACACTGCGCAATTGTAAAATTTAACTAGTAACTATTTTCTAGGGCTCTATTACACCAACATTTAGCTAGGCCAGTGCTTTGGAGTAGGAAGAGAGATACACTCTCCAAAGCACAAAATACACAATAGCATCTTGTGTTAAGGAGTGTTAAATTCCATTTGCAACATCTTGTCCTGGGAAGCCCTTCTCACACAAGGGTCAAACATGAGGTCACATTGATATTGGCAGAGTTACTCACCCTGCTTTGTTGATATCGGTGTAGATATTGCACATATTACGGGGATCAATCGGAGGTATACCCATAATGATGAGTGGAAGCCTTTTGAGTTGATTTCGGGATAGATACCCTTCCCTTGCGTGTGGATCAGACTGTCGACTGTCCCCCCAGGATTTATTGTTGTCGGTGGTAACCTTAGTGGTCTATCTTTCTAGGTTCTTACATGAGGTGACTGTGAAGGGGAAAGTCTTCACGGTACCTAGAATCGACGTTGGCCAAACTCACTCGGGATCCTTGGAGGGTATACCCACGATTATGTGTGGGAGCTTGCACTAGGGTGTAAGTCTGTTAAGCAAGTCATCAGTGTAACTTTTCCACCCTAGCCTAGCCCCTTCTCATCTCATTGTTGCGACATTAGATTTCATCACCAACTAGTAACTTCGACACTAGAAGGTCTTGTTTGCTTGGTGTTGTTTCCTAGATTTTGTTTACTAGCGCATGCTGTTTGTTTACCAAAGTTGACCATAAGATTTTCTTCCTGAAGTTTGTCACTCATTTACAATAGCTCCTCCACGTCATTCACATAGAATGAAGGGTTTATCTCCAGAGCATCTGGAAGGTTCTCAACCCTTTCCTACAAGTACACATGAGGGCTCTCCTTGGCAAAGTGAAGTCCCAGTCGTCACCATGCCACAAGTGGAACGAACTGACTCTCTAGAACATTTCCAAATCACCAATACTCGAGAGGACTTTCGACTTCACCCTAATTCTGAGCGACCGTTTATACGACTAAATTCTTCCAGAGACTTAGTTGTTACATATTCTGGATCACCAGTTGGACCCTTTCCCGACATTGAAGGCCAAGATCTTTTTTGGTCTACAGGTGTTTTTCGACGGGACCTTTTTGGTCCAGGTTCACCTGTTATTTCTAAAATCACCCCACCTGTGATTTCCGAAATCTCTAGTCCAGAGACAGTACCGTTTACTACCGCCTATCGCTTTATTTTCCCTATCGAAATGGCCCATCACATAGATACTACGAGTGTTCCAACCGGGTTTACTGCAGTTAGTCTTGCTCCCATCAGCACACCGCGTATGCCCAACGTCACTCAGACACTACCACCTCGATACCGTGCGTTGAATGTTTCCATTCCCACTCCTACGAAAACCCCATATGGCTCTCCTGGTGGTCCTTCTTCTTCTGGGCACTTTCTTCCCGGTTTTATTCCAACACTCCCTCAATTTCCTTTTGGAGGACCTTCCTCATCTTCTACTAGCAGTCTTAATCCTAGTGGCATTATTCCGTCATTCACACCAAATTACCAGATTCCCGTCGATGGACAATTTCACCAAGGTGGTATGACTCAACCCCCTCTCAGCAGGAAAATTCCTATTGGAATGCAAATCCCAATTGGAACACAACCCCCAATTGGAACTCTACCACCAATTGGAAGACCACCTTCGATGGGAGAACTGACCCCACCTTATGGTCAAAACATACCTCCATCCTTGGCCTAGTATTGGAATCAATTGATACAACATCCTCCACAATCGACTGGGGGGCAGCAGTTTCCAGCTGCATCTGTGATACCCCCTAGTATGGGCCAACTATATCTGGGTACATTCAATCCCATTTGGGGGGCGAATGCTCAAACTCAAGTCTCTGTTCTAGGGTACAATCCTATGAGCTACTATCCTCTCCAACCACCACCGAATCTACCTGGGTCTTCACATTATATGAAGGCTACTTATGGTCCTACTGGTTTGCTGACGAGGCTTCCTCCCCAAAGCCACCAGTACCCGCAGGTGAATCGATAGTTACCCTTCATAGCCACTTTGGATCCTCCGGATTTGTCAAGGATTTTAAATGATCCAATTTGTCACTCTCCCCAATGACCTGCTATACCATCCGAGCTACCATCAGGCATTCCTAAATTTGACGGCAAAGCGGGAGAGGACCCGAACAATCACGTTATGACTTTTCACCTATGGTGCTCATCCAACTCATTAATGGATGACTCTATTCGTTTACGTCTTTTTCAATGAACCCTCACAGGTTCTACTGTGAAGTGGTATATAGAATTGCCACAAGGTTTCTTCTCTGACTTCAACACTCTAGCTATGGATTTCCTCACACACTACTAGTTACTGATTCGTTATGACAAGGGGATGGAGATTTTGAATTCTTTCAAACAAAACAAAGCCACTCATATATCCGATCATATTCATGAGTGGTGACGGAGACAATGTCTCATTAAACTTGAAATCCCCGATAAGTTGTTGGCAGAATGGTTCACAAAATCATTTGTGAATGACATCGGTCATGACATTTCCATGGGTGGAGTAGTCACGGAAGAGCAGGCCATAAGTCATGCTCAATACCTTGACCTCGTTTATTCACAAACGGGAACCCCTTATGATTTACTACTTGACTTACCTCGTCCTTCCACTTCCACCACTTCAACTACTCCAGCTACTTCGCATGCAGCTGATGCTGTGATTGGCACTTTCCAGGCCCAACCACATTCTGCCTCAAGCACAAACCCCAAACCTGCTTCTTCTAATGTTCAAAATGCTCCGTCTCCTACCCCTCCCACTGGCAAGACTTCTGAGGTAAATGCAGTTCAATCTACCCCAGCCGGTAAAAAAAAATCCAAAAAGGGAAGGGGTAAGAATAAGGAGGAGAAAAATACTTCTCAAGCAGAGCGAAACAAAACTACACCTGTTGACGATCGGGATAAGCGCAAACCTCGATACCCTTGTCTTATCTGTGGTGATGATCACGACATGAAGGATTGTCCACGACACGTCGAGGTCACTAAGTTCCTTCAAGGAGCTCTAAAATCATTTGCTCCGGTCGTTTTGTCCCAACCCTTCCCGTCTCAAGAACAGGCTCAGTTGGTCATTCATGACCAACCCACATCTTCTACTACATATTATGTATTGATGTGTACTAGAGATTCGAAGGAGAGCGACGTTGCACTCACTGCTCGAGCCAAATATTATTCTCCCTCTAAAGAGAAGTTTGATGATCTACCTCCTTCCTTGGTACAACCCTCTCCCACGACTCCACCTACCAATGATCCTCTTCATCTTGAATGACCAAGCCTCGACACGGTTTTTCGACCTCCCCCAAAGGGTGTCGTTCGAAAATCGGCTTTCAATCCTCATGCTCGTGCTGCCCAGAACTACAACATTGTTGAAGATCTGACCCAAGCACCTTCTACGATGTCATCCCTCGAATTCCTTCAATGTTGTCCTACGCAACGGAAGGCACTGTTGAAAGCTATCGGTGGAATCGATCCGATGGATACGAATTTAATAATTTTTTACTTGGAGGATCACATTCCAAGGTTACCCCCCCAACTCGCATTCTAGATCCAAGTGATTGTCTCTGAAAAAAACATTTGTCAAACCATTATCGATGAGGGTGCCTCGACATGTGTCATGTCTCTTGCTTGCTGGAAAGCCATTTGCTCTCCTTCTTTGAATGAATCCCAGAACACTCTTAAGGCCTTCAACGGATCCGGTTTTAAGCCTGATGGTGTCCTTCCTTCGTTGCCCATCACGTTAGAAGGAAACATGGTCCAAGTCGAAGTGGAAGTCTTTGATGCTCCCCTTGATTAAAATCTTCTGCTTGGCCGCAGCTAGATCGATTCCATGCGCCTCGTTGTGTCGACCCTTTTTCGTGTGGTACGTTTCCCACATCAAGGAAAGGCCGTCACCGTCGACCAATTAGCCTTCTTTAATTTGGATACCCATACAGGCAACGTACCATTCATCACTAAAACCCCACAGGGTTATGAGAATGTCGGTGTAGGCCTTCTCAAGGACTCTTCGTTAATGGGTAATTTCCCCATTCCATCGTCCGATGTTCCACGCTCATCTGTTGCTTCAATCAACATGATCTCCACCTCAATTCATGAACTTCCTGTGTCTCATGACCCCTGGATAGTACCTAACCCTGGATATCATCTTTGTTATGGTGACATAATGGCGTTAAGTCCGGCCGAATCCGCCTATCAGGACATTCAATCGGCAACACCTTCTACCCCCTCTCTTGGTGAGTTATCTCCAGATCCTTTCCGTGTCATTTTTCCCATGGACAAGATGATCATGTGTGTCATGGAAGACACCCCTTGGGATGATGGACATCATCGTTCCATCCTCTTTCTAGAGAAACATACCATTAAGAAATATCAATGAATCTCGACCCCGTCAATCATTGTATTCATCTTAACCGTTCTCGATTCCGCACCCGATGTGTTTTCTGAAGGGAACTTAAGCAATATCTCGCCCACTATTCCCCTTGACATCTCTGTTAAACCTGGGATTGTTGAAAATGTCCATATCGGAGCTTCGTGTTCTTCTGATGAAATCATCACCTACACATCCCTTTTCAAAGAGTTTCATGACATCTTCACCTGGAGCTACAAAGAAATGCCGGGCATCGACCCTGAAATTGTGATACATGAGATAAAGACATACACCGACGCTAAACCTGTCCGGCAATGCCTTCATCCAGTTCACCCACATAAAGAGGCTGCTATCAAACTCAAAGTCGAGAAACTTCTTAAAGTTGGCTTTATTTATCCAATGGCTCTCATAGATTGGGTTTCCAATATTGTCCCAATCGACAAGAAACAAGGCACAATTCGTGTATGCATTGATTATAGGGATATCAACAAAGCTTGTCCCAAAGACAACTTTCCTACCTCCTTCACCGATCATATTGTCGACGATTGCACCGGAAGTGAAATATTCTCTTTGATGGATGGTTTCTCTAGGTATAATCAAATCAACATTGTTCCCGAGGACCAACATAAGACCGCTTTTATTTGTCCTTGGGGTACTTTTGCCTATCGAAAACTCCCTTTCGGTCTCAAGAATGTTGGCGCAACTTTTCAACGTGCTATGTATTATGATTTCCATGATATCAAGCACATTGTCCAACCCTGTCTGAATGATTTACCTGCTCACTCAATGCGTCGATTCGATCATCTGACCCACCTCCGAGCCATTTTCATCCTTTGTGGGTTCTACCGTATATGTTTGAATCCTCATAAGTGTGTTTTCTGCATGGAATCCAGCCAACTTCTAGGTTTTATCTTTTCGTGTCAAGGGATATGGGTGGATCCTTTAAAGGTTGAGGTGATCCTTAATCTCCCTCCTCCTTCTACACTTAGCCAGTTGCAAATTTTGTAGGGGAAAACAAACTTTCTTCATCATTTTATCCCCAATTATGCCGAGATCACTCGTGTATTTACACGGCTCTTAAAAAAGGGTTCAAAGTTCATCTGGGATACCATCGCCAAAAATGATTTTGAAGCTTTGAAATTGTCCCTAACGCGTGCTCCGCTTCTCTTTCCCTTCGATTACAGTCGCGATTATTTCCTCTACCTTGCTGCCTCAGATTACACCATTGGTATGGTTCTCGTCCAAGAGGATGATGCTACCGATGAACATGTGATCTACTAATTTATTCAAAGTCTAATGCCTACTGAAATCAAGTATTTACATGTCAAAAAACTGGCCTTAGCTGCCGTTCAAGCCGTCCAATGCTTCCGGCACTATATCCTCTCGCGCAAGACTACAGTGATTTCTACCTACAACCCTATGCAACACATTCTCACACATCAATTGCTAGGGGAAAATACTCCAAATGGATTGTGATACTCCAGAAGTTTGACTTGAAATCCGAACGTGCCAAGTCCAAGAAGTCCTTATTATTTGTTGAGTTGATATGCAACTTTCCCTATTCTGAAATGGAAAATGTAGCAACTGATTCATTACCTGATGAATCTCTTTTCCTGATTAGCATTGATGATATTTGGTATGGTGATATCATTATATATCTCCAAACCCATACTTTCTGGCCAACTTTGTCTAGTATTGACCTACGTCGCATACGCTATCAAGACCGTCAATATATTATCCTCAGGGATACTCTTTATCGTCGAGGGATTGACTCTATTTTTCGACGCTGCCTAACGTTCGCTGAAGCCGAGAAAGCTCTGAATGTCTACCATTCTGGAGCCTGTGGTGGTCATATGTCTGGGTATGCTACTGCCCAGAAGATCTTACAAGCAGGGTATTTTTGGCCTTCTTTATTTAACGACTGCATAATCGCCGTTCAAAAATGCTATGCTTTCCAGACCTATAATCAGAAGATACGGTCACATCCTACTCCTCTTCACCCTGTGGTCTATGTTGGTCCCTTTGCGAAATGGGGCATCGATTTCATGACATGTCACCCTCACTCAGCCGAGGGGCATGGATACATTATTGTAGCCGTCGATTACTTTACGAAATGGGCCGAGGCGATGCCGACATTTGACAACACTGGAAAGACCGCAACATTATTCATTTTTAATCACATCATAGCCCGTTTTGGTGTTCCCCAAGCTATCATCACTGATCACGGTAGCCACTTTACAAAATTTATGATGTCCAAACTTACTGGAAAGTTGGGTCTTCACCATGAAAACTCAACGCCCTATTACCCACAAGCCAACGACCAAGTCGAAGAAATTAACAAAGTTCTCATAACTATGCTCAGACGAATGATAGGGATTCACAAAACAAGTTGGCACAAAATGTTATTTTCGACATTGTGGGCTTACCAGACATCCGTCAAGTCTGCTACTCGGTTTACACCTTTCTAGTTAGTCTATGGTTTGGAATCCATTCTCCCAATTGAATGCGAGATACCCTCTTTAAAACTAGTTGTTGAACTCCTACCAAACACTTCTGCTAAGGAAGAACGTCTATTGTATCTTATGCGATTGGGAGAAACTCAACTCGATGCCACCCTAGTCATAGAAGCTCAGAAAAAATGTGTCAAGGCCCAATATGAAAAACATGTCAAGTCTTGTGTTTTCTTCGAAGGAGATCTTGTTCTCCTCTATGAACAAGATTGAGATATTTTAGGAGCTGGGAAATTCGAAGCCATGTGGTGAGGTCCTTATACCGTTCAACGAGTGTTGGAAAAATGAGCTTATGAGTTAGTATATTACGATGGTATCCCTTTAAGTGAACCCAAGAATGGGTTGTACTTGAAGAAGTACTATGCATAAAATCACTTGTGCACGAGTACTTGTATTTTTATTGTATCATACTTTTTGTGTGTTACTATAGCTTGCTTTTGTCGTTATCTGGTCTCTGCCCTTATGGGACATTGTGTTTGATTTCCAGATGTCGGAGTCTTCGCTACCCTACATTGGCTTTGTTGATGGTGCTAGCCATAGTACTCAGAACCTTGCTTCCGCTGCATGGGCAATTTACACCCCTAGAAACGAACTTGTCTCCTTATGAGGTGTGTGTCTCGACCATGCGACCAACAATATTGCAGAGTATAGCGCCGTTATCGAATTATTGGTTGATGCTATCTCGCTTGGAATCTGTCATTTGGTTGTGCGACTTGATTCGCAGCTTGTAGTACTACAGTTAAGTAATGTCTGTACTATTATAAGTCCTACCTTGTTACAGGTGTATTTGCGAATTCGCCTCTTGGAACATTATTTGATTATATTGAATATCAACATATTCCAAGATGTCTAAATACATTAACTGATGCATTGGCTAACTATGTATTAGACAGACATTTGGATCATTTATAAATCAATCACATTAATTTTCACACAACACATGATAAACCGATAGAAGTCATTTGTATATATAACGATCAAAAGAGTTTTTTACAAAAAGTTTTGTCCGAGGACCAAAATATCAAAATCTGAAGCTCATAGCTTCTACAAAGTGACGTCATGGATGACGTTCAAAGTAACACATGACTGCTCGAGAAACCCTACGGAGAAGTCAACCTATGGACTCTGATACTCCTACTATGTGACGCTGATAGCGTCGTGGAACCTCTCCAAGAGGCATGTCTCGAATATCCGCTGTCAAACCCTCTAGGTTTTGTTCCACTGCTTGATAATCCCCGACATCCCATTGTGGCACTGGTGCTACCTCTCCTCACCATTGAATGGGAGATGTACCAGGAGGTCGGTAAGGTCCCACATCTGTGTCATCAACAACGAATTTTGTATTTAGTTTTTGGACGAACATATAAAAAACATTTGCATATGATAAAATTCACAAAAACATTTAAAAAGAAAAAAATGTGTACTTCTTACCAAGTTCTCCCCACTAAGCATCCTACAGTAGGACTAAGTCTGGATCTCCTCGAAAATCCAACTCGGCATAAGCATAATCGTCGACCTTCAACATCTGTGGTCGCAACCAGTCGAATAAGGTATCATCATACTTGATTATTGGTCCAGCTACGTGTCGGGCCATGAGCTGACACCATCTCAACATTCTTGGATCCCAGGGAGCTGGTAAATTCCACTCAACTTGTAGCCTTAGTAATGGAACCCTCTCAAGAAAGAAGGACACCAACAAAGATCCGTACCCGTATTTCTTTAGGTTGCCTCATCTACATTTGGTCAACTGCCTTTTCATGCTACAAAGCACTGCATCTGCCCAATTAAAAACCCGAGGTTCAGTACACTCTATGGCATACTGGAAGTAACACTGTAGTGCCATGTGAGGAGCGGAGCTCCCAGCCATCTGAGCTATGGTGAACAAGATAGTATGGAGGGTCAAATCCCATACTCCCCAAATAGCTACTTTCCCTTTCTTCCTCTCTGCCTCGGGAACATAGTGTAAGCGACAATACTCACTCATGGGTAGCCCACCACCTCTGCTACCAGTCAGGTTCACATGGTACCCATGTCATGACAGTCCAGTCAAGAAGTAAATGTCCTCAATATCTAAGGATAATGTGTGGACCCCGACATGAAATACCTACTGATCGAGATCCCACATATGCACAAGGTACTCTAATAACCTGATTTGGGCCCTCATGCCCGGGATACGAAAGTACTTCAGAAGACCACAGTTCCTCAAAGAGGCAATAGTGGGTAGATGATTTCCGACAATTTCATTGTCTTCTTCGTGCTCCCTTTCGCGCCATTCTAGAACCATTGTGATGGCCAAATACCTACATAAAAATCACAAAAAGAAGATTAGTAACTCTATTCAGAATTTGGTTTTCTTTCATTGAACAAAACTTAAAAAAAAAATTATGCTTTGCGGTTCTCGCAGGTGCCCTTTAGGCATAGTGCGAGAACCTCACAGGTTGCTGTGGGCTCACCTACGAGAATGACCCATTCTTGCAGGTCCCGTGTAGCCCACCTGCGAGAATGGATGAGCGCAAGTATGGCTCACAAAACCAACTCAAAAATGAGTTTTTACCAATGAAAATGAAAAATAAAACCCTGAAAGAGTAGAGGACAAAGAGCCTACCTCACTGTCGTTGATGACTCGTCGAATGGATGCTCGTAACTCCCGTAATATGACGCCAAATTTTGAGGGTAAAAGAGGGGGTTTTGGGCTCAAATAGTGGAAAAGTGAAAATGATATGGTAAAAAGAGTTTTTACTTCTTTATATTTACTTTTACCATATTATTTGGAGTTTTTTAATTATTTATTGATTAAAACCTAAACCCTAATGCCCTTTTGAGTGTAACCTTTGTAGGCATAATGACTTCCATGTTCATGTACAGGGATGCAGACATAATTTTTCTTTTTTCATCGCATATTTTGATTGTTTTTTATGGTTTTTGTATAAAACCTCGAGCTTGGTCTTTGTCCGTTCTCATGCTCGAAAATACATGAGAACACAATTAAGCATACTTTTATCACTTTTTCAGGCTCAACAAGGTTACACAAAAAAGGAACCCCCCTAGAGTCCTCTTTAAGCTCTTTTCAGACTCTCTAAACGTGAAAAGATAGTCGAGTGACCTTGCTATTTTCACACTCGATAAAGTATTTGAAGAAAGCGTCTGTTCACTACTACATATTGTAAAAATTCCAATGTTTTATTTGCGGCGTTATGGACAAAATTGTCCATATTGTCGCAAAATAGAGGAAATTTATAAAAAAAAAAATTCATGTTGCCC
>ML777293.1:1209735-1238000 GCA_009831015.1 Picea engelmannii | reverse complement strand
CATGTCCCTTTCCCATAAAGCTATTCTCACTTTATTGTGTAATTCCTTGATCATACACATAAGTTGACAGTTGAATATATTTTTCTATCTTCACTTTGGTTGGTTTGTGTTGTCTTGGTATTGACCTCATGAGAGCACCAGAGTGAAGTGGGAGCAACAGAGACCCTAGGAAGTGATACAAAGGTATGTTACTTGTTCCTCCCTATTAGCTAATTCAATGGTCAAAACTTAGGGAAAGAGTCATGTCCTGTCCTATTTTGTTCTAGATCCAGGTGGATCTAGGGAGATCAGTTAGTGTCCGTACCTACCGATTTTTTCGATAACAAACACCAGTAATACCATAAAATGGTTGTGGTGTATTGTTGTATCTAGAAGGTCCTCCCATATGTTTCTTTTGTGGATTTTGACCAAAAAAAGTGGGATTCATTTGTTGAGGATTTTTCATAAAAGCTGAAGTAAAACCCATTTGGCCCTAGGGAGGTTAACCAATGTCTTCTAGGGGAGGATAGCCAGTTTGACCTTGAGGCGGGTAACCAGGTTTCCCTTGAGGAGGTTAACTAGATTGACCCTGAGGAGGGTACCTATTTTGATTATGAGGAGGCTAACTGATTTCACCTTGTGGAGGAAAGGGTGATTGTCCTTGAGGACTCCAAGTGGGATTCGAGACACCTTAGAAGGGTTGTCCAGAATATAGTTCAGAAGGATTGGTATTTAGGTATCCTCCCTGAAGGTTTGGATTTGAATATCTTCCTTGATATGTTTGATTAAAAGGTCCTCCCCGGGATGGTCCCCAGGATTGTTGTGGGTTTCCGACAAAATAAGTCTGAAATTGTCCCCCTGTCATAGGATGGGTAAAACTAGGATTTTTTCAATGAATGGGGTTTTCCCCCCAGTTGGGATTTGGCCACTGAACGAGGGTTTCCCCCCAGTCGGTATTTGTCCACTGACCCAAGGTTGGCCCCCGGGAGGGATTTTTCCACTAATGGAGGATTACCCCTAGTAGGGACTTATCCAATAGTCGAGTTTTGTTGTATGACCAGGTTTTTCATTCTATGATGTGAAGGTGTGCCAATTGGACTTTGTGGCATGTATGAATTTGTTTCTTGAAGAGATATGGTAGTTGTAACCGTCAGGGTACTTTGCAAATTATTAGGTAATACAAATCTTGTTTCACTCGTTACTTGTCCTGAAGTGGTAGAAGTATTGATTGTTTATCCGATAGGATGGTCAATGTACTGACTCGATGGTAATGCATATGCATCGGTGGTGACATATGTATATGGAGGGTTAAAGAGTGGTTGGCTAAAATTAAAGTTTTCATAAATATCATGATCCGATGGAGTTATCCATATAGTACAAACATGATTTTGATGTGGATCTACCATTTCAGTAGAGTGGATAGGGGTAGTAAATTCTTCATTTATATTTGGTTGTTTTGGTTCCATGTCATGTTCTTCGTATGTCCTTGACAATAGTATATGATAATATTCAACTATGATTTTTCCTGAGGAGTCTAATCGGAGAATAAGTGGATCATGAGGGTTTGTCAAATCCTAGTTTGCAAAAGGGGTAGGAACTTCCTGAACTAATACTATAACTCCCTCAAGATTTTCAATCAAAGGAGTTGCAACACTCCCAGTGTCTGAATAGTTTTCAACCTCTTCACAGTAAGTGTCTTCAGGTGATTTAGTAAGTATGGGTTCGTAGCCTTCCGGAGGAAACCCTTTCATTATACGTTCTCTACAAAGACCTTTATCAACAATAGTATAAATTTTAAGGAGATCTAGGGTGAAAAAACAACATTCGCTAAAAAATATAGAAAACCAACAATCAAAACAATAACTTCCCTTAATGAACATACTAGTTTGTGATGAAATCGAACATCACATGAACAAAGTGAGAAGGGGATAGTATTTAGAGGGTGGATTAGTTATGTTGGTGGACTTCTTAACAAACTTATGCCTTGGTGAAAGTTTCATCATGGTTTTACCCGGGGGTTACCCTCTAAGGAGCCCAAGTGAGTTTGACCAATGTCTAATCCAGGTACAACAAAGACTTCCCTTCATCATCAACTTGTGTAAATACCATAAATATTATTTCCACTAAGGATACTAACTCATAGTCAGCCTCTGGGTGGGTATAGTTGACAGTCGAGTCTGAACGTATGGGCAGGATATCAAGTCTGAAATTATTCAAGAGAACTGAGGACAAATTGACGGGTAAAATCCATAGGACCCCAAATGGATTCATAATTCATGAAGCTCTGAGACCAAATGAAAATAGTTTATTCTCAAGAATAGCACCCAATATGTGATCGTTCCACTACGATTGGTTAAACCCCAGAGGGATAATATTTGTTTCTCTCGAGCATGTGACCTCGTGTTTAACCCTTGTGTGAGAGAGGGATCTTAGATATTCTTATACGAAGGTTGGATTTTCTCTCCCTATCACAAGATTTTGTGTTTATAATGATTTCTTTGGACAGTTGTGGTTGGAGCCTATTCCAAAGCTCTATTCCTAGTCTACTATTGGTGTAAAAATCTAAAAATAAAAATTTATAGTTCAAACTTAATTAGTGATTATTTTGTGGCTATTTGTTACTCAAAGGTGAAAGATAGTGAAATTGATGATGTTGTCAGACTCAACTCCACAAGAAGGTAAAAATAATGATATGCAAATTTTCTTTTCAATGAACTTCTAGTTACTGGAGGGAGAAGAGTTTCTTCTTCCTTTTGTCACTAACAAACACTTAAAAGAAATGAAAAAAATTTATGCTATTTTTCCCAAACAAGAATTCACACATTTTCCAAATTATCAAAAATAAAACCTTTCAATATCTAAAAACAATACATATAAATCATTTTTTGTTTGATTTTAGATGAAAACAATGATGTTATTCTAATGCCTCTGTCTTTCACTAATAATGAAAAATTTAACTATGATGATAAAAAAAGAGTATGAAGGAAAAAGCATACAAACAAAGATGCTCTCAACAATAAACAAGAGACCGAAAGAAAACAAAATATCAAACTACTCAATCAAAGATTAAAAAACACCAAGAAATCAAATCATACTTTATAGTATTCAAGAATTGAGTAATATATCAAAGACAAAGAAATAAATATACTTGTGATCAACAATATTTCCTTTGAGTTCTTCTAATCAATCAGATAATCAATTAGAGTTGCAAAAGTGAAACCAAATCTGAGAGAGAAAGGGTTGATTTGGCAATCAAGAAAGAAAACACAAAATCAATAAAGACTAAAAACAATGAAGGACAACAAGTTTATAATCAAACAGGAGCTAAGATAAGACAACATAAACTATGAGTTAGAGAAGAACATCCAAATACTAGACCCATCAAGAAAGAAACTTGAAAATTTCCCTGGAAAGAGGAAATCAACACTCTGGTAACCAAGACACCAGAGCGCTACAATGCACCCTATAAGGCTCTAGAGGATTGTTGATCAAGAAACAATTCCTTGGTTTGAACTGCAATGGAGTGCCAGTTTTGAGGAAAATTTGAAAAAAGACTAAAAAAACTCAATAACTCAGGCAATCTCAGTAAAAGGCTTTGTAATACAACTAGCAAAGACAAGGAAGATAGAAACTTTAGACCAAATCAAAAAATACGATCTAAGGATAGGAAAATATCTTGGATGAACCAAGGGAATAATAACTAAAAGTTCCTCCCCAGTGGAGTTTCCAATTTCTGTTACAGAAATATTCCCTTGCAGGAAGGTGAACTTTCCCTTGGATTATAGACCCCTCTACCAAGACATAAAATTACATTTGGACACTACCATTCATATAGATTCATTTTTTCCATCGAAGAAGAGAGAAGGAGAGGAAGTAGGATGTACTGCATTTATGACATTTGTCCAAGATGCTCCAATCTGTGAGCTCCAATAAATACTCGCAATGGACAACAAGAAACAAAGGACTATCTCATACTCTAATGGATTAGACAAAATCAATTTATCAATGGGGATTAAGACAACCATAGACGGGCATATGTAAATCCATACTTGAAGGAAATAGGCCAATTATATTAATGAGAACTCAAAAGGAAACTTACAATCTTTAGACAATGTTGTAGCAACCTCTCCAAGTCCTCCTCGTCCAACCCTTGCTCAAAAAATCCACAATCAAAATAACAATACTTTGTTGATTTATCCTCCTTTTATCCATCGAAATGCCTCCATTTATAGGCTTTGAGAGGCTCAACCACGTTGAGTATATTTTTAAATGTTTTAGGATATGGCTCCATTAATTGTGATATCTTTCTTAGATGTATCCCTAGAGTCCAATTCTTTCTAAACTAACCCAATCCATCCATAGTTATATTTAGAGGAAAGTGGGATTTCCTCAAAGATTCCCTCAACCAATTCAAAACTCCCTTAAATTGGACAATAGAGAACTACAAAACCCCTCTTAATATGGACAAGGAGCACTAGCGCTCTCTATGTATGAGCAGGGGAGCGTTGATCTTTCAAAATGTCACCAGGATGACAATTCCCTAGGAAAAACTCTTGTTTCGAATGTGAGATGATGTGACTTATTATTATAACATTTTATATGAGTTGTAGCAAGTGTTTTTATGGTGTCATTCAAGATCCAAAGCTTAGGAAAAATGAATGTGACACTTATGACATTTGCAACAATAAAAGTGCGATACTTGCAACACTTATGACACTTGCGACAATGAAAGTCATGCGGAAATTATGACACTGTAGAAGTGAGGAATGTTAATGTGTAACACCCTTGGGGGACATTCTTAGAGCTACGCCATAAGGGGACCACTTTGGAGACTTGTTCAACTACACCCATCACTTATAAAGGCTTCTAGACTTCATCTAAGGTTGACGTCAATGACAACCAATTTTTCAACATAAACTATCACTTGCTTACTTTTATTTTTCCTTGAAATGATCATATTACCTTATCTAAAACTAATGAAAGAATGAATTGTGGTTAACCAAGGTCTTCCAAGTATTAGTGGATGTCCTCCTAAGTTATATTTAGGTTGAAGAATTACAAAATCGACAAGATCCTCCCATGAGGACAAAGATATAATGATATCATCTACTACACCCTCAATCTTTACTCAAGCTCTGTCTTTCATTTCTAATATTGTGGTGTAGGTCAAATATTACATGTACTAAGGTTTTTCATTGTCTCCATAGTCATTGTATTAATGCATGCACCTAAGTCAATTAAATTAATCATAATATAAATATTTTTGATAAATATATTAAGAATTGGTATCCCTAGAAGGGATGATTTTAAGGATGGAAATTTATTTTAAAATGTAGAAACCTTGATGAATCTTACTAATCCTTCATATGCCAACTATAAAATGTTTGGCGATATTTTATAAAAATATTCAAGTTTCTAAGGATTTTATATAGTTTGTATAATGTTTTGGCGATTTTTAAGGTAAAATAATTTTATCCTATAGAATTTGGGAGAATCTTTTTTAGAATGGAGAATTGTTTTTGGGAAAAACCATGGAAAATTAGCCCATGAGGGAAATTTAGCCCCTAAAATCATCCCTATGATTCCCTGGATCAACAAATTTTTTTGTTGTAATATTTGTTTACATTAGACTAGCTAATTTTCAAACAACTTACACTGTTGTTAGATCCTTTATTTTTCTTCCTTATTTCATAAGACATAGTTCCCTAAATGTTTTTGTATAAATTGGTATATTCTTTATAGCATGAAATAAGGGAATATTAACAAAAATGTACATTCATCGCAAATTCCTTTTAAATATATGATACATGAATATAAAAATTCAAAGAATTGTGTTTTGATTTTTTCAATTTGTACAAAAATTTCTTTAGATAGTCCACTAATTTCTCATCCTCTTGTTGAGCCATCTAAAAAACACATTCTTTGTAATATCGAGGCTTGCAATAAGTTTGATATATCTTAAGGAACAATTTTCTCATCGTGTCTCAATACCCAATGGTATTTTCTCCTAGTCCCATAAACCATTTTAAATCAATTCCCTTCAAAGTGGAAGGGAACAAATGAACATTGTGAGCATAATCAGTGTATCCATATGCGCGACATAAAATATCAAATTCAAGGAAAAATACATTAGGGTGTTTAGACACCATACCGTGAAAGTTAGGAATAATTGAAGGTTGAATGTTTTCCATCTTTAGCTCATTTCTAAATGATGTAGGCATGTATAGCATAGGGAAACTGAAAGTAACTTCTTCTTCCTCATCTTATTTTCCATATCTTTCATCATTTGAACCTATTTATATTTCTCATCCTCCCTCTGGTATTGTTTCTCGATCCCCACTTCTTGGAACAATTTCTCTTTCTCCTCCTCCATCTGGTATTATTTATCAATATCCATCTCTTGGTCATATGCCTCTTATATGAGACTCTGCGTCAACCATTTTATTATCCTAAAAGATCCAAAATTATTTACTCCAACCTTCTAGTGTTTATTTTGGATCTTCAAATTGTTCAACAACTTATTCTTCTTCTGTCTACTTTGGGCTCTCTACAACGATACATTTCCATGTATGTTTCTTATTACCTGCAAGAAAGTTAGTAGTGGGGAGTTTGTGGATTTATTGATGGGTGGTATGGTAAAGGATTTAATGGATGGTTATGTAGATGATGTAGCAGGTGGTTTGTATATGACTTAGTATATAGTTGCAAAGATGATTTAGTAGGTGTTTTTGTGGGGGGTTTTGATTTTTCCAAGAATTTTGTTTTTTCTAAAACAAAAGAAACAACTTCTTTTTCTAATTTAACAATCCTATATTTACTATCTCTAGGTCTAAGTGATTTATTCATGCAAATAATAGATGACTAGGTCTCATGAAGACTCACTAAAGTGAATGTGCAGGTTATTACCTCTTGTCTTACCATCTTCACTCCTTTTGGTCCTAAATGTGTGAAAATAAATAAATACAAAAAGCCCTTTTAATTTTTATTTTTATGAAAGTTAAAGATTTCAAAACCAATTCCTGTAGCACCTTCCCGACAACAGAGCCAAAAGTGTCATCATAATTTATTTTCATAAATGGGACACTATTATGTCAATCCAGGGTCCGTAAAATTTCAAGGTACAATCATTGTATATGAGGGAATTAGATTTGAAGCTTGTCCTACAATCCTTTAAACTAAGAATGAAATCCAAACTTGAAAATGATCATCAACTACTAATGAAGTAATTTAACTATATATTAAAAGGAAAATGCAATCTAACTTAATCTATAAGACTTCAAATGTAATACCCCTAGGTTGAACCCAATTGTAAATGTAGAATGCAGATGTAGGTAAGCTGGTGAGTTGTTTGATATCATTTTCTATATGTACCTTTCATGGCATAGTGCGCGCATGTATTGTGCACTAAAATGATGAAGTGTTCACATTCCAGGATACACGTGCAACAATTTAATTGCGGGTAATTTTGAGGCCAGAGAGGCTTTGTGTATATGTTTTGTTTCATATGCTAGTGAGCCAATTATTATAAGCCAGGAGGATTATGTTTTGTATTAGGCTAGAGAGCCTATATGCTAAAGGCCAATGAGCCTACTTTTGTATATGTCTTATCATTAATATAAAATACATCGTTGCACATAGACCGACCACGACAAAATAGTATGGGGGACTAAACTCCAATAGTTAGGGAAAGGGGGGGGGGGATAAAAGTTAAGGAAAAGAGGCTAATCTAGGGAGCTTAAGACAAAAAGGAATATTATATTAATATTCCTTAAAGTATAAAGTAAGGACAATTATTTTATCCTAAGTTCTAAGGATGGGGACAAGTGGGCCTAAGTAGCTCCCAACATGACAAGTGTCAAGTTGGGAACATGCATACATACAGTTTGGAATTAGTTCATTTTCCCATCATTCAGTAATCCATTAAATAATTCCATGATCATTCACTCACTCAGTTAGTTGTCTTCCATACCTTCGTGTCACTATAATTGAACCTGTATCTATACCCATACCTATTTGTGTACCTGGTTATCTTGGGAGCTGGACTAAAGAAGCAGGTTGTCAGGCACATGGGATATTGAAGAGGCGGGTTGTTATGCCCATGGGAAATTTATTTCTAGCTGAGAGAATTGTTGGGAATTGATTTCGAAAGGTGCTAAACTGTAGCTACAAGGATTTGAAACTTTGTGTTTGGCCTGTTGATAAAGCCCTGGAAGGGAAGTGGGGCAGCCGAAGGACTGTTGAGAAGAGAAGGGGAACACTTCTTGGGGTGGGCAGGCATGTGGGGAATGAGGAACTCTAGGCTGTTAGTTTGAGTAGGAACCTATCACTAAGTCTTTCCTATTGTATATGATGCAACAACCTAGTTAAGAACCCCTTTAACTGGGTGGAGTTTAGTCCCAACTCAGGGGTGACCACTGTTGAGAGTGATGAACAGTGTGGTCTAAGGATGGGAGGTTCATGGAAGGTCTGCATGCAGTTGGTGATATTATTACCATGATAAGTGTCAATTGTGTGATAAATTACATGATTCATTATTACTTACGTGTTTATTTTTATGGGTTTATCCTATGTATAGTTTATAACTATCTTTATATTTATGGGTATTTCTTGTATATGTTGCATTAATATGTTTATTGTTATTTAAACATGAATCTGTGCATTTACAAAATGTATTTGTTTGTTTATGTTTTATATATAAAGTTTCATAAGAGTTATGTGTGTATATGTTTTAATTGCATGAAGTTCAAAAATTTTACATGGCATAGCCCAGTTGGATGTTAGGTATGTTACAATATGGTAACAGAGAATGAAAGAATTTCCTGGAGTAGAATGGCCCGACCTAGGTGGTCGGGGATGTTACAATATGGTATTAGAGCTTCCGTTTTCAACAATGAATCTGGATGGGTCGAAAAATTTGATTTGAAGTAAAATTTCACAGAGGATTGATTTTGAAGTGGCCGAATTTCAAGTTGTATAACGTGCATGGTAAAAAGTAACAACAATTGCGCGGAATTGGGAAAAAGCCCCAATTTTTGTTGTTAAATTCATGGGAAAATTGAGAAATTTGGCCATGTGGTGAGATATTCTTGATTTAATATCTATTCTAGCAAATTCAGACCTGAAATGGGTCGAATTTGAAGTTACATTGAACCCATGATAGATGGAGTGAGATTAGTAATTAAAATTCTCAATTCATGAATTGAGTTTGGGAAAAAATTCGTTCCATAAATTTCAAAACACAAAGATTTTTTGTTTCATAGGTTGAAATGGTGTTATTGGGGTGAAATTGAACAAATTTCATAGTTGTAGAATGTCTATGGTGAAAATTGGGGAAGACTTTAGGAAAAGGACCCAATTTTTGCAGCGGAATTCATAAGGAATCGATGCGCATAAAAATGAATGTGCACAAGTGGATGCACTAAAAATGCATGAGGCACAGTGAAAATCTTGTGATATGCAAAAAAATATTTGTGTGTACGTGCGCGCACTAAAATTTGGTGCTACGTGGAAAAATATTGGCGTGCAGGTGCGCGCGCTAAAATTTGGTGCTGCGTGGAAAACTATTGGTGTGCAGGTGAGCATGCTAAAATTTGGTATTGTACAGAAAAATATTGGTATGTAGGTGCACGTGCTAAAAAAATTTTTTGCGCGAAAAAACATTGGCGTGCAGGTGTGTGCACTAAAACTTGACACTATGCGGAAAAATATTTGCATGCGGGCTAAAATTTGGCGCTGCGCATAAAAATATTGGCATGCAGGAGCACGGGATAAAATTTGGCGCTACACGAAAAAATATTGACGTGCGGGTTCGCATGATAAAATTTGGCATTGTGTGGAAAAATATTGGCGCACGGGCACACGCGCTAAAATTTTGCATTGCGTGGAAAAATATTGGCGTGTGGGTGTGCGCACCAATTTTAGCATTGGGCAGTGTGGATTGAGTGTTGAATGTGTAATAATGGCGCACATGGTGTGCATACGCATACTAATGGAGTGCATGGTGTGCGGAGTATTGAAATATTGTAGATGAATTTTGTTGGTGCGCACACAATGTGGGTATATGTAGTCGCGCAACAATTTAGTTAATGGTGCTCGCTGAGTACTGGTGCACAAAGGGGGAATACTAAAATTTGGCATGGTGCAATGCATAGAGTAAAATGCGTGTGGAATATTAGTGCATGACACAAAAAAATTGCGCGCAACAGGTATTAGTGCAAGAAGAAAAATTGTACGTGGTGGACATTGGCACGCAACACAAAATTATTGTGCACTAGTTATTGGTGTGACAGAGAAGTGATGCATAGTGGTTATGAGTGCGAGGAGAATGAATTAACTTGTGGTGCTACTACGCATGGTAAATATGGGCGTAGAGGTTGAAATGTGTATGTGCGAAGTCATTTGGATGGTGAACAACAACAAAAAACCAACGAATTACTGCGACATTTTATACTGTTTGAACATCATATTTTTGCAGCGTGTTTTTGAGGCCCTTAACAACATTTTTAGCTACTCAAAAACCATGAGAAAAGAGTGTACCAAGGAATAAAGTGTACCGAGGTAAACTTTGTATCTACAACTCAAATAAAAGATCCTGGAGAGATCTTTCTAATGGTGTAAACCATTCGTCAAACATAGATTTTATGAGAAAGTTACTGCGCAAACAGTGGAGGGTAAATTTTAAGACCCAACTAACTTCGAAGAGCCATAACTTTTTTCTCCGAAATCAGATTGAGGCATAGGAGAAGTCAATGGAAATATCTTGAACCATAGAAGACATTCCTAAAGCTAAATTAAATTTATGGGCATGTTAAAAATGTTTAATATGGAAAAGAAGGTACATGTAGCATTCCAGACCAAAAACACAAATTTGTCTAGAACTTCAGTAGGCTGTAACTATCAGCCCAGAACCCAAAAAGAGGTGAAAATTGGATAGACTGTCCAAAATATGTATATGAAGAAACCCAATTTAAATCCTACAAAAATTCCAATGGAGTAGGTGGAAAAATGCATAATTACAACGCAGAGTTGCGCCAAGTTGAAGTGTGAATAGAAAAATTAATGGGCAATTTTCAAATAACCATAACTTTCATCTCCAGACACAGAATTGATCATGGGAGTAGGCGTTGGAAAGGTTTTGAACAGTATAATATAAATATTCAACAAAAAAATTTATCTGGACATTTAATTTTTCAATAAATCATAAGAAATAATTATGATATATTATTGAACCAGAATGGTTCATATTTTTCATGAAATTGTTGAGTCAGTTAACTTGACAAAGTTTTGTGGGTTTCACATTTTGCAAATTTAACAACAACTAGATTAGATCAGGGTCAACACGGATTCCATAGGAATGGAAGATGCATAGGGGACTTACATCCGAGAATATGAGATCATAGGAATGGATGTCCATTTGGGCATTGAAGGAACAAACTCCAATGGACATGGACAAAGAAGGGATGAAAACATGAATATGGTAGAGACCATTAAAAATTTGCAAAATGATGTACAAATCCATAAATATGATAATGAATGGCTTATGAGATCCAAGAAGTAGAAGGAGGACTTCAACATGAAGTTAATGCAGAGCTTGAACAAAATAGAAAAGAAATTGGATAAGGATGGTGGCTCAAGCAAATCAGGAAGTCACAAGTCTCCTGATGAGAAAAGAAGAACAATAAGTGTTAGGAGACATCACCTTCACTCCCCGAGGAATTCCAATAAGATGACACACACCAAATCAATTCCATCCCCTTTAAGGAAGCATAATAGGTCTAGGGTGGATGAGATACGAGGAGAAATGAACAAAATAAAACATCCTACATTTGATGGTGAGCACAAGAAGGATGAATATGCATAGACATGGTTGTTGGGAATGAGAAAGTATTTTCAATTGCATAATTATTCATATCATGCAGAAGGAATAATTTCTATGTATAAACTCAAGGGAAAGGAATCCATGTGGTGGGATCAACTTATGCATGTGCAACACATTAAAGAAAAAAGTGTTACTTGGAGGGAATTCAAGAAGTAGTTTGAGAAGAAATACTTGACTAAGAGATATTATGACAAGAAAATGAAAGAGTTCTTTGAACTCAATATTGGGAGCATGACCATAGATGAATATTAAAGAAGGTTTTTAGAACCGTTGAAGTATGTTTCTTTCATCAAGGATGAGACAATTAATATTCAAATTTATTTGAGTGGATTTCCATCATTCATCAGTTACAAAATACAATATGATGATCCCAAAACATTGGAGGAGACCATATGGTGAGATAAATGCCTATATGACCAGAAAAAATCAAGGCCAATTTTCCAAAAATCTTGGGAAGATAAAAACAAATTCAATATGGATCACAGGAAGAAGGGAACTAAGCCACAATTCTTCAGAAATAATCCTTAGCGACAACCAACTTCTATACAACCTAGAATGATTGAGACAGGGGGTCAAATCAAAGGCCAAGGCAACCACCTATTCAATGTTGGGGTTGTAAAGGATATCATATGTTCAAAGATTTTCCTCACAGAGGTGAAAAAGTGAGGATTTTTCACAATGTACAACAAGATGAAACAATGGAGGACATGGGTAGAAATTCACCAAGGATATATGCATCCCTAGAGAACATGCAAGTAGAGTATCAATCATATCAATCATATATGATTGAAATGGAAAGTATGATCAACAACCAAACCATTTATGTTTTAATTGACTCAGGAGCTAGTCATAGTTATATAGATCCTAATATGGTGGAATGTTTTCATTTTCCAAGAAGAAAGCATGGAAAATATTGGTTGGTGTAGCTGGCTATCGGAGCCAAAAGAAAAGTTAATGAGATGGTTAACTCATGTCTTATGGACATGAATGGACTGAACACCGGGGAAAATTTGAACATCTTTCCATTAGGTTCCTATGACTGTCTAATTGGGATCGATTGGTTGGACCAACATCATGTTATCCTAGACTGTCATAACCAGGAATTTACTTTCTTGGATGAGGAAGGGAACTTAAGGAAAGTGCAGGGAATTCCTAGGGTAGTAACCATCATAGAAATTTCAGCATTGCAACTGAAGAAATGTTACCACAAAGGGTGTCAAATATTTGCAACACATATGGAAGAGACACCTAAAGATAAGGTGTCAAATATTGAAGATTATGCAGTCCTAAAAGAGTTTAAGGAAATACCAAGATTACCCCCTAAAAGAGACATTGATTTCTCCATATATTTGATTCCTGGAGAAGCTCCAGTATCCAAGACTCCATACAGGATGAGTACACTAGAATTGAAGGAATTGCAAATTAAACTTGAAGAGATATTGAAAAAGGGGTATATATACCCAAGTGTTTCACCTTGGGGTGCCCCATTGTTATTTGTGAAGACAAAGGATGGGAAATTGAGACTTTGCATTGAATTTAGGAAGTTTAACAAGGTAACCGTGAAGAATAAGTATCCTTTGTCAAGGATTGATGACCTCTTTGATCAGCTGAAAGATGCAAAAATATTCTCCAAGATTGATCTTAGGTCCGGTTATCATCAAGTAAGAATTAAAGAAGAAGAAATCAACAAGACTTCTTTCAGAACAAGGTATGGTTATTATGAGTTCACAGTGGTTCCCTTTGGATTATCAAATGCACCCGTTGTCTTCATGTGTTTAATGATGTTGATAATGAGAGGGGGTGAATCAGTATCAAGTACAATTTAAAAAAAAATTCAACAATAGTATAAGAGTTACACCAATACACCATAATACACCATGCACAATATATGAGAAATAGTCAATAGTTATTATTCAAGGAAGTAATGACTTCCAAAGGTAGCTCCAGCTTCGAAATATAAAGGGAGGGATAAATCTCCAAAAGGAAGATACAATCCTCCAATATCAAGAGAGTGTTGATATCTCAATCCTTGCCCCTTCCTTCCACCCAATAATATATGAGATATAATAAATATTTACATTAAATCATCACCATCAACCAACCATCACATAGAACCTGACAATGCTTCCTGAGACTTCTTCAAATTCTGCAATTATTCAATTCTTGGAATACTTTGATCCTATATATAATATTACTCAATGTATTCTCTAAAACTCCTCCAAGATTCACTCCTTGAATCATCCCCAAAAAGAAGTTATAGAGATAATGGTAGACCTTATTCAATTTTGGTTTATTTAAGAGAGTGAACATGTAAAAAATGCCCCGTGCTCAATATTTAACATTAGATTCTGAAAATCGCACACACGAAACTATTAGAAAAACAGGACCGTGGAGAAATAAAATAAAACAAWTGCGGAAACAAAACACAGAAGATACACAATACAATAGAGACACAGATTTACATGGTTCACCGAGTGTGGGTTACATCCACCAGAGAAAATGTCAGTTCCTTCCTTTATTATTATCCATCAAACGAAAGGATACAACCTAAAGMAAACCCGTTGTAACTTCCTCTTCTTTCTCTCACAGTATCCTATCTCAGAATACAATATTCACTATGTTCCATAGCCACAATAATTTTCCCTCATAATAGAGGGTTTCCTTCTAGGGAAAAAAATGCTAACATAATTTCTACCATTAGATCTGTGACCTTATAATGAACGGTGCAGATTTACAATGAAATTACAATATACATTTACAAGGCATTTTTTCCTTCTGGGGCTTCGCCCCCGAACCCCCACCAGGGCTTTCTTGTCCCTGTACCCCCTGGACCTCGAAAAGTGGGTAACCCCCCTTTTCACTCCCCTGTGTGGAAGAGTGTACATAATTCTTGGGTGTAAATACTTCATGGGGTATAGACACGGCTGAAAACAAAAGACCTCTGAATCAGAAAGATAATCAGGCTCCACAACCAACAGAAACTAAATCTCGTAATCTTTCCAATGAAATTGGTCTCACTTCATTTGGATTCTCTATGAATGCGTTGTGATTGTTTTAACCAGAATACTTGTTTATGAATACTTTCAGGACTAGTAAAAAACCCTATCTTCGACAGAGTGTATCTCCAAACGTATAGAGAATAAAGAGATGAAATTTTTAACACAGGTACCTAGATATGTCTTCTCATTACCATATCAATTTAACCATCTGAATCATTCTATAAAAAAAATTATAGTGAAAATGGTAAGATGACCTGTAAATAACATACCTTAGAACACATCACCAAAAGACTTCACCCTCCCTTGAAATCCGTCCTTCTTTACTTCATATTTTCTCTGAAATTCGACTTCTTTGTATAAAATGAATGTATAATGATATGTATTTATACCCGTTATGTCACTTCCTTTTAACATTAGGGTTGACCTGACACGTTCTTATTTTGTAATTATTTTCTTTAATTATCTTCAGGGATGACCTATACTTCCTTCTTCAATTCAGTTTGTCATCTTAAAAAATTCATTTCTCCTCAACCATGAGGATCCACATGACATGAAACCTACCATTGGAAACAATATGATTTATATTATTCATCCATGGGTGTTGTGTCTACATGTGCATTGTCCTTCATGTCCAAATACCTTCTTCAATCTTGCCATCCAAAACCAATGACTAGGGTTGACATCAATGACAACAACCAATCTTCGAAAAATATCCCCCTTTGTCATTGATGACAACACCCATGCTCCTCCTATCATAATGTCCCAATTTATCTCCCCCTTTGACATCAATGGAAAAGGGTAGGGATTCTCCCCTTTAGTTTAATGGAAAAAGGTAACTCTCCTCTTTGGGGCTACTCCCCCTGAACATATAGCACTTAATAACGCTTCATTTTTATGGTCTCTTTCTTCCTTGGAGATTTTTTGTGAATTTAGGACATATATGTTACTTGGTCTTCTTGCTGTAGTTTCAACCAATCTTCTTGAACCTTATTCTTTGATTTTTCATCTTTGTGAGTCAAACATGAGAGTATATCCCTGATCACACATTTTACTAACACTGAGTATATTATGCTTCAAGTCTTCAACCAATAGGACATTCTTTTCTTTTAAATTTTTCCTTCCAAGATATACTACACCTTTTCCAATTATTTGGTAGATGAGTCATCTCCAAATGCAACATTGCTACCCTTTCTCTTCAAGATGATGATTTTTTCCTGATCCTCGGTCATGTGTGAATAACATCCATTGTCTATGTACCATTCATATTTTCTTTACATTCTTCAGCGGTCAATGCTATTCGACAACCTTCATTGTTTGGAATCTCTTTCCTTCTCCATACTATGGTTGGCATAGGGACATATTCATTCATATATTTACAATCTTGCTCTTTGTGACCAAGATAATTACATTTGTAGCATACAATATTTTTGTCCATCAATGGAGAAAATTAATTATAACTTTTGTTGACAAATCCATGATTATTTCCATATCTTCTATTTACACCATTCATGTTTCTTGCATAGTTGTTCCTTTCATTGATTCTGCAATTAATTTCTTTGTGTCCAAAATTTTTGCAAGTATAACAATGACCAAGAAAGAAATTTTGATACTTGGGAGTAAGTGACCTTATTTTTTATGTAGTCCATCTAGGTTCATGATCTACTCTTTTGTAGTTTCCTTCATACTAATTGAAGCTTCTTTGATTCCTGAATGTAGGAGGTCTTCTTGGATATTCATCTCTTTTGTAATCATTCCTTCTTTCTGGTATCCCGATCCACTTCTCCTCAACTGTCTATGTAGCTCTTTCTTCAACCTTCTTGTTGGTATTTTCATATTTTTTGTATGAATTTTCACCCATGCATCCAAGATGTGTTTCTTAATCACTTCCTCAATGAGACAACTTCTTGTTCAAGTTTCTCACAATCTTCTTATTTCTCCATCATTTGGACCTTCTTTACTTATCACATTCTTCTTGCTTCTTAGAGTAGAGTTTTCAAGGAAATGGTTTCTTCTCTTAGTTTCTTAAAGTCTTCTAATTGTTTCTTCAAGATTACAACTATATTTTCACAACTACCCAATTCACTTCTTAGTTTTCTATGCGTGTCTTTGAGCTTGCTATTTTCAATCTCAACATGCTTCAATTTTCTAAGATTGTCATCTTCTTGTTGAATCATTTATGCCTCATGATTTTCTTAATATTCATTGGAATTTCCTTCTTCAGTGTCATCTCTTACAATCCTTGGATGAGGACACTCAAATTCATCATGTCCTACTCCTTCACAATTAAAGAAAAAGAACAAACCTTTATTTGCTTCTTTGAAATATGAGATGTTGTAATTTGTTTCAAATTCTTTTTCTTATTTTGCTTCTTCCCTTGCATAAAGGCCTTGTATCTTGTCCCAAATATCTTTTTCTGATGCACATGATCCCACCTTGGATTTCATTGAATCTATCAATCCATCCAGGATGGTATCTATTGCCAATTTTTTATTCCTTTTTTGTTCCTTTCGGGCCATAGTCTTTGGTTTCTTCAAAGCATTGTATCCTGAACAAACTGAGAACCAAACATATTCCCCAAGATATTTCAAGTAAGTTTCCATTATATTACTCCAGTGTTCAAAACTTCTTCCATCAAATGGTGGAATCCCATTTGGAATGTTGTCTTCCATTTCTACTTAGGATCTTCCTTCCAGTGGTTAAACTATACTGAAGGTAACCCTCTCTGATACAAATTGTTGATACTGAGAGGGGGGTGAATCAGTATCAAGTACAATTTAAAAAAAAATTCAACTTATACTTAAACCATTCAATTATATCCAATGAGAAATGAACAATAGTATAAGAGTTGCACCAATACACCACAACACACCATGCACAATATATGAGAAATAGTCAATAGTTATTGTTCAAGGGAAGTAATGACTTCCAAATGTAGCTCCAACTTCCAAAAATAAAGGGAGGGATAAACCTTAGAAAGGAAGATAAAATCCTCCAATATCAAGAGAGGGTTGACCTCTCCATCATTTTCCCTTCCGTCCACCCAAGAATATATGAGAGATAATAAATCTTTACATTAAATCATCACCATCAACCAACCATCACATAGAACTTGATAATGCTTCCTGAGACTTCTTCAACTTCTACAATTATTCAATTATTGGAATAATTTGATCCTCGAGATAATATTACTCAATGTATTCTATGAAAATTATCTAAGTTTCACTCCTTGAATCGTCCCCAAAAATAAGTTATAGAGAGAATGGTAGACCTTATTCAATTCTGGTTTATTCAGGAGAGCGAACTTGTATAGAATGTCCCGCGCTCAATATTTAACATAAGATTATGAAACTCACACAAAATAAACTAAAGCCCATACTATTTCAAATTAAATTGGTCTCACTTCATTTGTATTCTCTATGAATAAATTATGATTGTTTTAACCGAAACACATGTTTATGACTAGCTTCAGGACTAGTCAAAAACCCTATCTTCCACAGACTGTATCTCCAAAATTATAAAGAATAAAGAGATGAAATTTATAGCACATGTACCTAGATATGTATTCTCAATACCATATCCATTTTACCATATGAATCGTTCTAGAAAAAAATGTATATCGAAAATGGTAAGATGACCTGTAAATAACATAGCTTAGAACACATCACCAAAAGACTTTATCCTCCCTTGAAATCTGGCCTTCTTTACTTCAGATTTTCTCTGAAATTCGACTTGTGTGTATAAAATGAATGTATAATGATATGTATTTATACCATTTATGTCACTTCCTTTTAACATTAGGGATGACCTAACACTTTCTTATTTTTTAATTCTTTTCTTTAATTATCTTCAGGGCCGACCTATACTTCCTTATTCAATTCACTTTGTCATCTTCAAAAATTCATTTCTTGTCAACCATGAGGATCCACGTGACGTGCCACCTATCATTGAAAACAACATGATGCATATTATCCATCCATGGGTGTGGTGTCTGCATGTGCACTGTCCTTCATGTCCAAATACCTTCATCAATCGTGTGGTCCAAAACCAATGACTAGGGTTGACATCAATGACAACAACCAATCTTCCAACAAATGAATGGTATTTTCAAAGAATAATTAGATAAGTTTGTCATTATATTTTTATATGACATTATTATATAATAAATCAGAGGAAGAGCATGAACAACACTTGAGGATGGTATTACAAATATTAAGGTAGCATCAGTTTTGTACTAAATTGAGCAAGTGCTCATTTTATCAGAAGAAAATTCATTATTTGAGACATATCATTTCAGAGGATGGGATAATAGTGGATCCTGGGAATCTAGAATCCATTAGAGAATGGTCATCACTGAAGAATGTGACAGAGTTCAGATCATTCATGGGCCTTGCAGGCTACTATAGGACATTTATTGAAGGATTATGAAAGATTGCACACCCAATCACTTCCTTGCAAAAGAAGGGTGTGAAGTTTCAATGGACATTGGATTGTGAAAAGAGTTTCCAACACTTGAAACGATTATTAACAAGTTCTCCAATACTAAGGATTGTAGAACCAAATGAATAATTCATTGTATGCATAGATGCATGTAAAAAAGGACTTGGTGGAGCTCTCAGTCAAAATGGGTTTGTTATATGTTATTAATCAAGGAAGTTGAAGGAGAATGAAAGAAACTATGTCACTCATGATTTGGAGTTGGAAGCCATAGTGAATGCCTTGATGAAACGGAGACACTAACTCATGGGGAAAAGGTTTGAGCTGAGGACATACTATAATGGTCTGAAATATTTATTTGATTAGCCAACTCTAAATGTTAGGCAAAGAAGATGGTTAGAATTTCTCAGTGAATATGACTTTGATATAAAGCATATCAATGAGAAATAGAACAAAGTGAATGATGCACTCAAAAGAAGAGTGCATGAATTGCATGCTATAACCATTAGCATGTACCAATCAGATTTGAAAGACATAATTTTGGAGGCTGCAAAATTAGATTTTCAATACAAATTAGTGGAAAATTACAACAAGGTAATTTGCAACGGAAAATTAAAGAATATAAAATAGATAATGATGAAATTCTCATGTACAGGGACATAATTTATGTACCAAATTCCCATGAATTGAAAATATGATATTGAGATAAATACATAATGTACCTTATGCTGGGAACCCAAGTTATCAAAAAACTATTGCAGCATTCAAGAGACAATATTATTGGCCATGCATGAAGAAAAAAGTTTTTGATTTTATTGCCAAATGCTTGGAATGTCAAAAGGTAAAGTCTGAGCATATACAACTAGTTGGTTTGATACAAACATTACCCATTCCTGAGTGGAAATGGGAAGTTGTAACAATGGATTTCATCACCAAACTGCCCAGAAAAAACAAGCAACATTATTCTATCATGGTAGTGGTGGATAAACTTACTAAAGCTACCCATTTTATTCCAGTTAATCTCGCTCACAAGGAAACCAAAAATGTTGATATTTATATGAGAGAAATTGTTTCATTACATGGTATACCCAAGACAATTTTTCTGACAGAGATCCAAAATTTACCTTAAATTTTTGGAAGGGAATATTTAATGGATTTGGAATGAATTTGAATTTTAGTACAACTTATCATCCAAAATCAGATGGGAAAATAGAGAGGGTGAATCAAGTGATTGAGGATAAGTCGAGGATGTATGTGATGGATAAACCATAAAAATGGGAAGACTACCATTTTGCTTATAACAATGGGTACCAAACATCTCTGAAGATGAGCCCATTTGAGGAACGTTATGGAAGAAAGTGCAACACAATGGTAAGCTAGGAGAACCCAACAGATAGAGAAGTGGTTGGGCCATATTTACTCAGGGAATTGGAGGAGAAAATGTTAAAAATAAAACAAAATTTAAAGTCTTCCCAAGATAGGAAGAAAATATATGTTGATAAGGGAATAACTCACAGGGAATTTAATGTGGGATACCACGTACTCTTGAAAGTGAATGCCAACAAAAGTTCCCTAAAGTTTGGAAATTGTTCAAAGTTGGCAGCTGGCTATGGTGGGTCGTTTGAGATCCCAGAGAGGATTGGTCCAATAACTTATATGATTGAATTTCCTAAATTTATGTCTATTCATAATGTATTCCATGTATCATTGCTCAAGAAATATATACCTAATGCTAATCATCTAATTGATTGGAAGGTGATTCAGGTGGAGCAAGACGATGCTATCGAAGTGCATCTGGTACACATTATGGACTGAAAAATCAAACAGCTCTGGAATCGATCCATAGGGCTTGTAAAGGTCCAATGGACTTGGTACGGTCCTGAGGAAGCTACTTGGGAGCATGAGGATACAATGCGGGCAGAATACCAGCATGTTTTTGAGGATTTTTTAAAATTTTGTTGTACACGTGTACATAATGCACCAAGGACAGTGCATAAATAAGGGGAGGGGATTATAATACCCCTAGGATGAACCCAATTGTAAATGTAAAATGCAAATGTACTTAAGTTGGTGAGTTGTTTGATATCATTTTTTGTATGCACCTTTCATGGCATAGTGCACGCATGTACTGTGCACTAAAATGATGAAGTGTGCACATTCTAGGATATCGCGCGCAATAATTTAAGTGCACGTGATTTTTAGGCCAGGAAGCCTTTGTGTATATGCTATGTTTTATAGGATGGTGAGCCAGATATTATAAGCTAGGAGACTTCTGTTTTGTATTAGGCCAGAGAGCCTAGATGCTAAAGGCTACTAAGACTACTTTTTATATGTCTTATCATTAATATAAAATACATCATTGTGCGCAAAATGACCACAATAAAAGAGTATGGGGAATAAAATACACTAGTTAGTGAAGGGGGGGGCTAAAAGTTAAGGAAAAGGGGATAATCTAGGGAGCTTAAGCCACAAAGGAATACTATATTAATATTCCTTAAAGTATAAAGTAAGGATAATTATTTTATCTTAAGTTCTAAGTATGGGGACAAGTGGGCCAAAGTAGCTCCCAACATGACAAGTTTCAAGTTGCGAACATGAATACATATAGTTTGGACTTAGTTCATTTTCTCATCATTCAGTCATTCATTCAAGGATTCCATGATCATTCAATCAGTTAGTCATTTTTCCTCCATACCTTATTTTCACTATACCTGAACCTATATCCATACCTATACTTGTTTGTGTACCTAGTTATCTTGGGAGATGGACTAAAGAAGTGGGTTGTCGAGCCCGTGGGATATTGAAGAGGCATGTTGTCAGGCCCGTGAGAAATTTCTCTCTAGGTGAGAGAAGTGTTGGGAATTGATTTTCGAAGGTTCTAAATTGCAGCTACATGGCTCTAAGACTTCCTGTCTCACTTGTTTTTGAAGCTCTGGAAGGGAAGTGGGGCAGTTGAAGGACTGTTGAGAAGAGAAGGGGCACACTTCCTAGGGTGGGATAGGGATGTGGGGAATGAGGGACTGTAGGTTGTTAGTTTTAGTAGGCACATGTGACAGAGTCTTTCTTGTTATCTGTGATACATCAGTGTAGTTAGGAACCCCTTTACACGAGTGGAGTTTAGTCCCAGCTCGGGGGTGACCACTGCTGAGAGTGATGAGCAGTGTGGTCTAAGGATGGGAGGTTCTTGGAAGGTATTCACGTAGTTGGTGATATTATTACCAAGATAAATGTCAATTGTGTGATAAATTACATGTTGCATTATTACTTACGTGTTTATTTTTATGGATTTATCCTTTGTATGGTTTATAACTGTCTTTATATTTATGGGTATTTCCTGTATATATTGCATGAATATGTTTACTATTATTTCAACATAATTCCGTGCATTTACAAAATTTATTTGTCTGTTTATGTTTTAGATATAAAGTTTTGCAAAATTTTTGTGTGTGTATGTTTTAATTACATGCAGTTCAAAAAATTTACGGGGCATAGCCCATTTGGATGTTGGGTATGTTACATTATGGTATAAGAGAATGAAAGTGTTTTATGGAGTAGCATGGCCCGGCCTGGGTGGTCGGGGATGTTACATAAAACAACAACTAATTGTTTCAACCTAAGTTTGTCATAGTTCCACTGGTAGGAAAATGGGTTACAAAACTTGAATATATCTACAAGAGAAGGCTCTTGTAACAATACTCTTTCAACTTGTGAAATTTAAAGGTTTAAAAGAATTCTTTAACACACATTCAGAATGAAAATATTATATATTCAAATCTAATAGTTTCAAACTTATAATTAACACAACCTCATTGGAGTAAATTCAAGTTGCAAAGTTGTATTTCCACAATGATTTTTGGTTCTTGCAACAATACTCTGTTGTCTTGTGAGATTTTTAGATTGTAAGGATGTCAAACACTCATTCAAATACAAAGAGTTTTAAACTAAATTCTAACTTCTTCAATCTAGGTTTATTGTAATATCCTCAATAATTAAACATTTTGTTTTTGAATAATTTCCATTTACACAAATTCATACTTAGTGTTATTAATACATTTAACAGTTATATCTTTAATTATTGATCAATATATTGACTTTGAAATTGTCCTCTTTTGATGGACACATGTACGAGACATAATTTTTAATTTATTTAATGCAAGAAATAGATCAAACAACTAGGTTAAAAAAATGACTATTACTCCATGAGTGGGGAACATGTGTGAGTTAACTTAGAGTTGATTTTAACAAGTGTGAGAAGTGGAATTATGTCATTAGCAACCTCTAAAAATAATGGATTTCTAAAGCTGTGAATTTCCAAGGTGGTAAATGGATCCAAAAAAAGTCTTAGGCAAGAGAAAAAGTATATATAAAACATATGTGGGAGGAAGGATGTTTCTTAGTATGTCGTGGAAAGAGAATATTTCTTGTGTGTGCACTCATTGTGTTAGGAAAATGATTTTCTTAACTGTACGGAGACATATTGGCTAAGGAGTGGATTTCAACTCACCATTATGGAGTCATGGTCAAGCTAGTGGGTGATCATGACACGCAACTTGGTTGTTCTACATCTACGATTGGGTGGAATGTAGCTGTTCCATTTTTTTCCAACTGGTTTGGTTAAGATATGTATCATTTGTTCATTATTGAATATCATTTCATATGAATATGTTAATTAGTTATAATTAATTTTAAATCTTAAGAATTTGACATGTGATTAAATATTTGAATATATATATATATATATATATATATATATATATATATATATATATATATATATNATAATGAAGTTTTACATCAGAGAGAGAGGTAGAAACATAGTAAACTTTCTGGATTTAATACAAAATTAGATAAGAAGCATAAGGCAGAATCTTAACGTAGTTCTTTTATACATATTATATAAATTCCATAGTTGTCAAATTTATGTAGTCCAAAAATTGAATCTATAGGAATGGTACCTTAAAAACTGAATCAACATTCAGGATATGTATGTAATTATGTCATTTTGTGGACATTCAATAACTGTGATACATATGGGAAATTATGGAGTCTCTGAGTATAGTAAAATAAATAAGAGCCGTACAAAACATATGTAAAACATATGTAACTATAAGATAGTCTACTGACAAGAGCCAACAAATACTTAATGAAATTTTCAATATATTAGAATGATAGTTTTATGCTTGGGAATATAGCTTAAGCCTTACATTACAAAATCAAGTTCAATATCTTTAATTGAAATGTTTCATTAGAGGAAGAAAGTATGGTATGCATAGGAACCCAAATACCTTGACCTTTTCTGGGTATCCCAGAGCATGGACTTTGGTCGGCCCCTGTAAAGAAATCAACTCAGAATAATTAGTGTAAGGTTTGCAGAATTCTTGAAGAGTAATAATTAAAGGAATATATCTACATTTTTCAGATAACCGACCATACCCTCATCAAAGGGTATATTTTCATTGAAAGAGTGCATATCTGCATATCCCTTCTGTTTAAACAAAACCATAGGACATTTAATTATGAGTATGCATATGATACCTAAATGAATTAATAAAGAATAATAATAGAAGAGACAATAGTTACCTATGACCATTCTGACACTAAATTCAAGTTCGGACTAAGCCAAGGAAAGTCTAGTAGTGGTGGAAATCCATTTACTGTTGATGGGTTTCCTCGCAAGTAGAAGGACCCATCATTAAAAAAAAAAACCTTATGCACGAGATTTCCTTTTTTAAAGGTCAAAATCCTGTTGAAATATATGTAATCCCTAATTTAAGTACAAAAATAAATTTACTTCTGTATGAATAGTGAGAATTTTACGGAACCGGAAACATACCTATATATTTCTGATATTGTGTATTACATTAAACTTATACGACTCCTACAGGATAAACCCTTGATTGAAATTATATAGGTGATTTACTAAGGAGAAAACTAAGTTTATTTGTGAGTGCTAAGCTACGCATGGACATAGGAAATTATGTACTGAACCATAACAAACACAAATGGTGCATATCACCTTAAAATTAATTCATTTCCAGCTTAGAGTTAACCTTAACTGGAACTGCCTAAGAAATATACCAAGAAACAAGACTCATAAATCTTTGTTATAATATATTTTTCATTTATGGTAGGAGATTGATAGTTTGAAAAGTGAATACACAATGGTGAACCCGTAGCGTAGTGTGAGTTATATGGAAGTAAGACAAGACTCAATACAGTTAGAAATTACTGTAACAAGCAAAGACAACTCTAAAAAAATACCTATAGAGTATTGGATACAAAAAATATATGGGTCAATGATATGTTGGTTTTGTCGTGGGGATTAACATGTAAATTCCAAGAGTAAAAATAGTGATAACTTTGAACAAAGAAAAATAGAAGGTTCATCTTCTGGTAATTTGAAACCACGCAGAGAATAACCCAACATATAGTACAGAGGTTAAATAGAATACAATACAATCAACTTTCGAAGATGAAAACAAATGGAAAGGAGCTTCTCATCCCTTCTATATGACGGACCATTGGGTAGAAATACTAGAATGTTCGACGAACCAGAAATATCTATGAAAGGATACTGAAATATTATGAAGGAAAAGAATGTACTCTTCTAGAAACTCAAAAATACGTAGAGATAACCTCTTTCATACAGGTACATCAATCTGTAAAAAATACAAACTTAACAAAAAAATAAACAGGTCTTCTTCATAAATCCTTGGAAGAATTTATACTTGGTTATGTGTGGGAACGACTCCCCCCCTTTCATCTATTAATGGAAGTAATATCCAAGGATTACAGGAAATAAATTGTCAAGAACTCAAAGAGAAACAATCGCCAATATTTCTAGCCTTACCTTACGAAAACGACGAAGAAAAAGGAACAATACAGTCCAACCTTTGAGTCATGAACTAAGTTACCTTAAGCCCAACAAAAGGTACTTCCTCCTATGAATCGATGTACCTACTAACCTCGATATTTGAGATTCCATGTGAAGGAAACAACATGGTTAATTGTGGTTGGTCCAGCTCATGGTTCCTTCCTAGTATTGTCTGAATGAATTCTAATGGCATAGCTAACACATTTTAGTCTATGTTAGTCCACCGTGTCATGTCCATACTCCATGCATTTATGGTTGAATTCTCTTGATAGTCGTGGAATCCTTTCAAGTTCAATGGGTAATCCTTTACATTACTTTCATAGTTTTTACCAAAACATAATATGAAAAATTAGAAGAATTTTAGCCATACGTAACATGAAGCAAAAATTCCAAGTACAATAGTGGATTTTCATTCTATGTATAGAAAATTTCTGTGTAGGCCTATGGTTATGCTTTGTATATCTATGACTTTAAACTTAATTGATATACTGATAAACTAATTGAGGTTCCTTCAAAACATATAGGGATTCCTGGAATTGATATCATCCTTTGTTCATAGAAAACCTCAATTTAAGATGTGGTATTAAAATCACTACTAAATTTGAACGTTTTTGCGACGAAGTGACGAAGTTTCATCGGAATAGGGTTGTTGTTATGACCAAGATGAGTTTTTTTTTTGTCGGAAGGTCTAGCGACCACACATGGATCTTCGTCATTCTAGCGACCAAGAAAAGAAGCCTATTCACAATATGGAAAAGTTACCATTCCTCGGTCCATCGACCAAGATGAGTCGGTCTAGCAACCAAATTTAGTCGCAAGCCTTGCTAGCATCTCTAAGGAAAACATAACCTTGGTCACTCTAGCGACCATAATTAGTCGGTCTAGTGACGAATGTTAGTCGGTCTAACGACTAATATTAGACGCAAGAGCGACCAAGACAACCCTGACAAACTTAGTCAATAAACCACGGTTAGTCGGTAGAACGACGAAGATTAGTCATTAGACCGACCAACCCTAAAGATAAAAAGGTCAAACGAAGGACGAACAGGTAGTCTCTAGAGTGACGAAATTACATACTTTGCGAACAAATGCCTATACAAGAGATGAACCTGTTCGTCGCTAGAGCGACTAATGTTGGGTTTTAAAAAATAAATAAATATGTCATTCACATAGGAAAAATCCCAGACTAGGAAGCTACAAAAGCATACTTTCATTATGTACTTGGGAGTTGGCACTGGAGTCAACCCCCTAATGGTCAATACGGGTTATCCAATTTACCTTGTCATTTCTAGATGTAAGCACCATTGTGATGAGTCTCAATCCATGCTAGGGGATTTAATATCGAGCCTCAAATTGTGGAAGGTGAATCTAGAGCATTGGGTGGAGGAGATTTCACAACAGCAGACCTCCCTTATGGAGTAGCTGGGCACTATTAAATCGAAGGAATTCCTGTTAGATGTGGAAAATCAATGCCTAAGAGAAAAATCTAGGGAACAAGAAGATGAAATTTAGAAGCTACAACGACATGTAAAGAAGATGGAGCATGAGCAGACACCCGAGTTGACATTCTATAGGCACAAGTACATTTAGAATTCTTCAATGGGTTCGCTCCCAATAAAAAATATGTCACTCAATGAGGACCAAAAAATGGAGCATCCACATTGTCAATAGGCTTAGAGGTCAAATACTACCCATCCACCAACTACTAGAAGCGTTGAAACTAGAGTGCAAGGCCATGGAAATTTTCATGTTTTTCTATAAATGGTTTGTTGGGTAAAATTGTTTTGTTAGTAGGCATTGATAGTCCTTCTATTGAAGGTTAGTATCATTAACTTCATCCTTGCAATGAATACGACATGTATAATAGGAATAATAATAGATGGCCTATCTCTCTTGACTATGGAATTTGGGAAGGGATAAAGACATCATAAATGAGAATCAA
This sequence comes from Picea engelmannii, assembly GCA_009831015.1. Taxonomy (NCBI): domain Eukaryota; kingdom Viridiplantae; phylum Streptophyta; class Pinopsida; order Pinales; family Pinaceae; genus Picea; species Picea engelmannii. Next base: position 1,209,894 of record ML777293.1, on the reverse strand, counting down.
TGCCCTTTTGAATGAAAATGAAACTTGTAGTGGAGAAATGCAAAGGCCCTTTTCAAAGAAAGGATGAATATCAAAATATAGTGATCATTCCCAGTTCTTGGAGGACCAACTGCCATATGGAAAATTACAATCAAGTAGTGAACTATTGTGAATGATCTA
>ML777293.1:1197452-1209208 GCA_009831015.1 Picea engelmannii | reverse complement strand
CAAAGACAGTTGTACAATGTATATTGAATGGATACATTTCAGAAATAAGCATTAATCAAAAAATAAAAAGTAGATTGATCATACTAACTGAATCAAGATTCCTCATAGATTTCAAATAATTTAAAAAAGAAATTGTAGGATTTGTTATCTATCAAAAGTATATCAATTTCGTCCAAACTGTTGCAACCACAAAGTAATAATAATTGAGGTAATACATAGTACAAAGACACAAAAATTGAACCACCAATTTGTTTAAGAAATCCCCCTTCAAATTCATACATGAAGATTGTAGTCACAAAACTTACCTTGATTTAAGAGTAACCTATCATGAATCTTGAATCCATTGAATGATTGTGGAAAATAAATATTAAAATATGCATTTAAGCAGCCAAAGGGATGGTTTTCAAATTTTATCATACATGTATAAAATTTTTGATATATTATAACCATTTTAATCCTATTGAAATATGATAATTAGCCTCTGGGGGCCTGTAACGGGCCCTAGGTGGTTGACTATCATCTTTGGGCCTGTAACAGGCCCTGGGAGGCTGATAGTCAACCTTCTCGAGCCTGATACAGGCCCTAGGAGGTTGATAGTCACATCCAACATATGACCAATTTTAATACATATCTCATTGAGATGGAAATAACAATTAAAGGCATAGCTATGTACAATGTGCATATTAATAAGAAACACAGAAATCTTATGAAATGTATTAACTTAAAATATGTGCATTTGGCAGTTATACAAATAATCTATCTGGAGTCAATTTTAATATTTCACAATTTTTAGATACAATTAGGTTGAAAATTTTTTATGAACAATGATTACTACTTTCCAATATCCCCTAACATTTTTTCATGCAAGGAAAATAATTTTATTTCATGATAAATCAATGTTGAACCTAGATTATTGAAAGAGTTAATAACATACTTATTTTACCAATTTCAACAACCATTTTCTAAATTTCATCCAGGCAAATATCAATATATTGAGTAGATCCAAAATAGATTGGTGTCCACTTTTCCATAAAATCATGTTCTGTTACATGTTTTCCTTCATGGTTCACTAGGTTAAACAACCCACCAATGGCAACTTTGCCCACTAAGGGCCCATCTTTCCCCTGTGTACATAGATTCTTTATTTCTAAAACCAAAAAAGAGTGAAAATATCTCATATTTCACATAGATGACTTAAAATTATTTTATCTAGAGCTATATTAGTGGAGAAATTTGAATTTCTAGAGGAAAGAAAAACTCATGATGTTGAGGTAGAAAAAAAAGTCCTGTATTGTATTGACATAAAAAAGACAATTGTAATTAAGATTGGTCATCCAAAATTCTTATGGTAGAGTAAGATGGTATTATTTAAGGCTTATATTGAATTACACAGGCTTTAACTGTCCATTCAAGAACTAGATTGAAGGGTGCCTACCCTTCTCATACTTTGTTGTTTTAATTAACAGATTGCTTGTCCTTAATCCATATCCTTTATGTCGACAATATCCACCTCTTTAGTGTTGGTTCACTTAAGGAGGAAAAATCTTTGAAGAAATTTTTTAATATTTATTATAGAGCCACTAGAATGGAACTAAATTTGATCAAGTCCTATATCTGATTTGGTTGCAATAGTGAAATATCATGTAGAAGAATAAAATAGTCTCTTCCACAAATGAAGTATATTTAAACAAGGGTTGCACACACCTAGGATTTGTACTAAATGAAAACTCCTATTGTTTTAGGGATTGTAAGTGGATGCATTAAAAAGAGGATAAAAACAAATGAAGTTGGTGTACTCAATGGCTATAAAGGGGAGGGAGATTAACCTTAATAAAATCATAGGTTGAAGCCACTCTTGTCTATTGACATTCTTGTGTATATCCCTAAAGGGATTTTGGTGAAAAACAAAAAAGGTTGTTTAGTTTTCTTTAGAAAGGCTCAAACGACAAAGGCATTCCATTTGAAAATAGAAAATACTTACCAAGACAAAACCATTGGGAGAATGGGGTCTAAAAACCAGCCATTTTTATGGGAAAGCACTGGCAGGAATGAAGTTGTAGAGGTAAATAAAAGGAACTGACTTTAGGAAAAAGGAAATTAAAGAGAAATGCATTGAGCCACGAATCACAATGTTCTCCAAAGAATCTCTCCATGTAGTTGATAGAACAAAAAAAAAAATTGTGAGTAACAATTTCCACTAAAAATATTGAAGTTTCCATTGCATAGCTAATGAAATGAACAAGATACTTGCAACATAACAAATACTAAACTATGATAATAATCACCACATAGAAACTTAAACTGACAAATTCAAACTTTATGACTGATTAATTACATTCATGCATACCAATAATGTACTCCAAAGCATATTAATAAAAATCTATATATTCCATCCGCAAGCAAAGAAAAAATTCAAGTTTTGAGAAGATCAAAGTGAAATTATGCCATTTAAAAAAAAATAGTAGTAGTGTTTCCAATACTCATGCTAGTTTCAAAATTTTATAGTCAAAATATTGGGCATCAAGACTCAAGAATATAACTATCAGTTGTTCAATGATTCTATTGCCCTAGAATTAAATGATCAATATCAATAAATATCCTGAAGACAATACTCAAGTAGTAGATAGTAAAAACTTTATTCATGTAATGTCCCAGAGACAAGCACACATTTGGCTCATGAAATCAATATGGCAATGTATTTAAGTATCAATAGAAGGCCAATGTCTTAGAGGGGTTATGGAGTCAAGTACAAGATATCAAATTATGATGAGATGAACTGAGGATAGGATATCCTGAGGTCTATCTAAGTATTCATATAATCCAATGATAACTCTTTCATGTAAACTCATCTAAAAGATATTCAATGAATGATTCAAGGAAATGTATGTGACAACAAGATATTCACTTACGTGTGCAAATTCCACATGTGTTTGTGTTTGTAAACAACGCCTAGAGGATGATGCTTTAAATCTCAAGAATAATGCAAGTATTCAAATTATTAAGATCAATCAATGACTAAATTTTAATGATATACACAATTTCCTAATAGAGAACAATAATTTTATTTGAAGTATCTATGAATTTGATGAAACTAATTTCAAGACATCAATATTTCAAAGCCACAAAACGTTTCATATGTATCAATACAATAATCCAATAGTATACTTCTCAGTTCATTACATATCAAAAGTTGGGACTGTCTATTTGACTTCAATTCAATATGTATCGGTCCTACTTGTCCTAAATATGCAAATGCAAATGATATGTAACCCCTACAAATGAACACAAGTTAAGATTTTTAATGTTCCTTATGCATGCAGATTGTAGGTTGTATTCCCCATGAATTATCTCTTTCAAAAACAAATTAAATGTGGTTGGGAATGACTATGTGCACACAGTCATTATTGAAGGTTTTACTATGATTTTGGGAGAGTTTGGGAGGCGATTTAGGTAGAGTGACTATGAGGTATGTGCGTTTGTTTTTAGGGGTGTGTCAAAGTGGAATAGGATCTTAAATTAAGACTTTGGGACATTCAACAGTAAGGGTTTATGTAGGTATCTTTGGGGTGTCTAAATGTTTAGGAGATAGGGTTAATGGCCTTGCGTTAGGGAGATAATGGCCTAGGCATGAAAGGGGAGATATCCTAGGGTGAGCTAGTATGAAAATAGGTCAATGTTAGGTAGGTTGGGGCTGCAAAAATAGATTAGGTAGGTAGGTCTGCTAGATGGAGGTTTAATAAAAGTGCATAGCCCATCAAATCTAGTATTTGGTGTGACCTAGGTCTATTCCTATAACTCATTTCCACCAACTGTTTTGATCGAGAGAAGAAAGGAAGTTATTAGCTTAATATGATACATCCTTAGAGGTCTATGTAACATCTATCCCCTATATCCCAACATTTTCTTGATAAAATGCGTTAAGATTCTCTAGTATGGATACCAAAAGAAGGTAGAGAGAGAACTGCAAGAGTGTTGGTATTAGAGGACATAAATGAAGTGTTGACACAAAGGGTGGATATCTTATATACACAAACAAAAGGAAACTAGGTCTTCTGTTTTAACATAACGGAGAAGGGACCACCAGTGTTGAACATGACACACCCACCACTCAGAAAAATAAAGTGGAATACTTTTCACACTCAAAGATTGCAATTGTAGATATCCAATTCATGGATGCAAAGATGAATCATCCTAAAAATATAATTGTATTTATACTTACCCTGAAATTATGAAAAAAGTGGATAACATAGGCGATGACACCAAAGGTAGACATAGACAGTGAAATAATAAGAAAAAAATATCACCTTGGAGATAATTGGTTAAAAAAAGAACACATTCATCAGATGGACAAGGGGTTCTAGTAATAAAAAGGGCATTCCTTCCACTCACAGGGCATGTGGAATGGAATAGGAACCTTGATACTGGATTGTTTTAAATATCCTATTCATAGTCTGGACAAAGACAATACATACCTCATTATTGAACTCAATTGAATGATAAGAACTTCTTCCCATTGCTACAATTAATCACCACACAACACATAAATCTAAATTATGGCATCAACTTGGACTCAAATCCAAATTTAAGAAAAAGATCATTTCCTTATTCATGATAAATGATTATAAGTTGCACTTAACTATAGGGAACATAATTACAATTGTGTGATTGTCACAGGTTCAACTGTATCATTAGCTCAAGGAAATATTTAATAAACAAGTGACCAAAAGAACAAACCCACACAAACATGGTGACAACAACAATTGCAAGGTATACTTATATGGAACTTAGTATCTAAATCTAGTTAGAAGGAACATGATCCAAGTTATTGGATTTAGTCAATTAATGCCCTAGATGAAAAATACAGAGTAATTTTGGAGACAACCAAACACAGTTACAATGGTATGTTGTTCTAGACATTGCAATCAATCAAATGATATATTAATCACCCCATAAACTTCCAAGAAWGGGGGAATGTGTCAGAGTGAATCTATATCTAGCATTAAAATGGTGGGATGGTCTTTGTAATAGTTATGTCAGTCCTAAATTGAGTGCCAAGTTAGTATCTTTAGTAGTTTTAGGGAGCTATAGAGATTAGGTCTAGATGTCTTGTGTTAGGCCACTAAGGGTCTAGGATTTATAGGCTTAGGATGTAGGTTAGGTTTAGGGTAGGCCAAGGTATGTAGGGGTAGCCTAGATTAGATTAGGAGGTTTGAACCTCCTAGGAGGATAAATGAGCATATTAAGAGGATGATTAACCTCACGGTCACCACATTCTGTGTGTACTACATTGATTTAGGTTAGCAACAATTTTGGCTAGAGAGACATACTTTGGGGATTGTTCCCACCGCCATGCATCCTTAACACTCGTGGAGTCAGCATAACTTTGTCTTCTTAAATTCAAATTTCCTAAAAAAAATCATTGATCTCCACATTCATTACGAAATATCATGATAGTCATAAATCAACCAAAAATCACCTTAAACTAGTCCTTAACAAGATCCATACCTTTGAGTGATGAGGTGCCTCCAATGTTGCTCCTCTCCATCCTATGATTCATCACATGACTTAATTATATTTCATAATAGTAATTAAAGATGTAACAACCTCTATAAATTAATGACTAAAGACGAATACTTGAATGAGCTTCTTTTCGTTTCAAGAATAAATTATTCTCTACTGAACAGGACCAACCACATGAAGGTGGAAGCACTTTTGTCCCCTCCCCCCCTCTCACGTCACTCTCATTTCCCCATACCCAATCTATCTAGATTTTACAACTATAATTAGAAATGACAGTAAAATTAAATGTAAGAAAAAAACATTCATATCCATGTTCTAAAACAAAAAAAATAAAAGCAAATAACATTCATGGCATGTAGGAAAACAAAATGCATTACATTGGACCAGAAATATATTGCATTTATATTAATAATAAAATGTCTAATCAATTGTTTTTCTTCTTCTTCTTCTTCTTGGTCTCCATGAAAGAACAAATTAAGTCATCATCATAATTTAACTGATCCCCCACAGTTATTGGGCCTTCTTGAAGTATTGCATCATTAGTACTCAACAACTCAAGCCATGATGAACTTCTAGTATTTCGGTGTGGAGGTTGAGGATCCACATGGTCATCCACTGCTGCAACAACAAAACAAATTCAAGTGATATTGTTATTCATTGTTCCTAGGGAAATTTAATTACAATGTTTTATACCTGGATTAGTCGGTGCAGTAGAAACAGTAGTTGGTGGCCGCATTGTTTTTTATGTGCTTGTTGATCTCCGCTCTCGATCGATATCTACACGCTCTTCCATATGAAACAATATAAGTATTTAGTACAAAATATACCCTAAATATTAATACTCATTGAAAAATGGAAAAACATTAAAAATGCACGCATACCACTATGTAATGGTCCTTCGACAACAACACTTGATCAATATGGGGGTTGGGATGTGGTTCATCGGGTACATCAAGAGAATTGGTAGCATTGTTACTCTCCTAAAAATTTGGAAAATACACACATTATTTTACATTTTAAATGAATCAAAAATATATTTTACATTACAAGTAATCAATGAGTAAAAACTAATCGACAAGTTTTTAATTTCATTTTATTTACCATGTCCTCTAAAGAGACACATGGCAATTTCCCCAAGATTCTTCGTCGTGCCACCACATCATCAAAACCCTGCATGAACCCAACCTTTAGATCTTCTTATGTGGCTTCGTCATTGAACAAATCCCCCTACATTGAGAAATATCAAAATCATTAGTCACCAACTACAATGAATTACATATTTTGTGATGATGATAAAAAAAGTAAAATGTTTAGGCACTTACAACCCATGCCTTCAATCTCCCATAACCACCTTGGCCCAGTTTATGTTGGTTGTGTTTGTCTTGTCTTGCCTTTGTTGCCTTGGCAGTGTCTTGGAGTCTACACAATATTTTGAAATATGTTAGATATTGATTGTTTTCCTATTAAAGTAAACAAAAGACCATCATAGTAAATTGAAAACACCTCTTACCTTCCAGGGCCAGGTGGTTTCTTCCCTTGTGCTTTCATCGCTGATTCTCTTGCATCGAGAATAATTTATTTCCACTCCCTCTTGGGGACAACCAAAGAGTGTTCGGACTTGGGGTCATGTACTAATTTATTCCTTTGTGCCTCTTTAACATGTTTCAAATGCTTTTTGTTCCTTTTAGGACTTCTGACTTATTGAACAAGTCACCAAACTCGCCAACCAGTCTGGAGATAAGAAGGATTTTCTGTTTGGAATTTTGTCGATTCCATCATAGTCGAATGGTCAGCCCAAAAAGTTCTAATCCATAATCATGCAAACTATTGTAGAACACATTTTTTCCTGTAAAACATCATCATCATTACTAATTTAAATCTCACTGATATGTGATTGTTTAAACAATTATATAACAAGAATCTCGATAAAGACATATAGTAAATACCTAGTAGCTGTACTATTTTTAGAGGAACCATGTCCTGGTTGACCAAAAATGATACCGTGGTTGTTCCTGTGCTTTGGATAATTGTAGCACTAGGGTAACAATCAACAAAAGAGTAATCAGTTCCATGATCATGTACACCACCTGCACAATCTAGAGTGTGTTGTGGAGGCGTGGAATCACCCCTAGAAGGTATAGAATCGGTCTCAAGAGGCACACTTGGGGTGGAAAATAGCCTCGTGGCTATGTGGCCATTCGGGTTTTCTATTTTATTCTTACTACTACTACCAAGACCTTTCCCTTCCCTCTCATCGATCTCACAAAATTCTACAATGAGAAATATGCGTTAATTGCATATATCAAATTACAAAATTTAAAACCAAAAATTGATATTGTTAGATGACATGACTTACCCCATAATTTTCTATCTTAACACGTAATTTATCTATCCTTAGGAAATCCTCATCTGTTTCTGGCCTAACAATGACCAAATCTGAGAATTCCCTATTGGCCTTTCTTATGGACAATTCTATTGTCTGCAAGGGGTCTGTAGAATCAAATATGTCTTCATCGCTTATATATTCATCGTTTTCGGTCGATGTGGTGCTATGAACGGGGCCTTTGCCCATATCAACGTCTTTTCCACACTCAGGGCCTTTTCCTCGATCACCACTCTGGCATAATTTAAAGAAGAATGTTAGTACGTGCAAGAAATATTGAAAAAACAATATATGAAATAATGGAATATTGGCAAATATTATCAAATGAAACATTCACACATACATATTAGAAAATATTTGGAAATGAAACATCGAGAAAAAAATAGAAAATGGAACATTCAGAAATAAAATAAAATTTCATTACAAATGAAACATTCACAAATTAAGTAATCCATTTTTAAGTTTGGGTGTAATGGGTTTTGTATCATAGCAAAAGAAGATTTTCCTGGGTCAACTCGATTCAGATTGTAATTGACCAGTAACTCTTCCCTTGACGTTATTGTTTTCACCACACATACAAATATCTTATTACCTTCATGCTCCTCAAAAATGCAATTGGGTTCCTTTCTTGTCGTCCCAGGCCTTGTACTATTTATAAGACCCGCAATATTCCTCGATCCTTTGGCCTTCCATCAATATACATAGTCGCTCCTTTATTTTTATTATTGTCTTTCAGATGAATATAATTTATGGCGAGTGCGTATCTCCGCATACTAGGAATATATTGGACCAGCCTAAACCATACTCCATAAGTGTAACATGGTCCAACATACTCAAACAATTCAACCAATCTTCCATATTTTACCTTTATGCCGTCAATGGAGAATAAACCAAGGCCATGGATGGATGATGGAGCAATGTGATACATCCTCTCATTAACACAGAAGTCGGTGTCCAACTCTGGCAGTTCCTTTGGTACCCACTATTTCAGTAGATGTTTTTACCTCAAAGGAACCTCGATGTCACCTATGCTCTCATTGTCATAAGAGCATGATCCTCCTTCAGCAAGAAAGACTTTCATGTGCCTACCAAACTGTCTTCTGACGTTTTCACCTCTAGTTGATTTCACTATGTTACATGTGTTGGATATGTTTTCCCTTGTCCCACTCAAAATTTCATCACTCAAGGTGGAGGATAGGTCTGATAGATACATATTTGGTTGTACCTACACTCCTTCGAGGGAGAAGGAAATGTTAGGCCAATGATCTTCATATTATAGTATAGCTTAAGATAAACATTGAAAAGATAACTTGACATGTAAGACTTTTTCATCTAGGTTTGGAGCCCAACCTCTGAGAAAACACAAATTATTTCTTCACTCAATATTTTGGGTAGGTGTTGGGCCAAGAGAAAAAAATATATTAAATGTTGCAGAAAAGAATCATGTTGGGTGGGAATTGGGCCAAAAGAATTAAATGAATGCTTCCAAGATTTGTTGGGGTGGAAGGAAGATCTCAAAATAACCCAATGCTATACATCAAATGAATCTGGGTGGGAGGGTAGTCTCTAATGAACTAGATCAATGTTGATGTTGAAGATTATTTTTTTGGGTGGGCGTTGAGATAAAGAGAACCAAAACTACTACCAAGAGTAGCTAAGGTAGAGGAGTAGACATCAAGTAACATGATCTATATGAATTGAATTTGTTCATAAGTATAAAGTTTCAATAACCAATATTATGTGTGCTATAAAAGTGTAGGTAAATATTTGGATGATTCGTTGTTGTGGAAACTACTTATGGAGAGAATGACACCATGTCTCAAATTGCATATGTGCAATTTTATCTTGTTTGATCTCTAACAACTACATCAGAAGAGAAATCTATAAAACATATACACATATATATGAGTTATGCAATTGTTGAGTTAGATTGCTAGAATAGGTTGTTGAATGAGGAAGAACAAAACCAAACCAATGCCTAGAGATAGGTGTCCAAAGTTGATATATTTGTGTGCATAGGACATGCATCAGTTGCAGTGTGCCCAAGATAGTACCAGTTGCAATTTTATTCTTTCCCATCATCGAGAAGTACACAACTGATATAACAAAGTGGTAATTATATCTTGTCAAATGCCAAAGTGGTAATTTCATATAACATAGGGATTATAAAATTATAATCTAGGAAGGATTTCATATGTACAAAATCTGGTTGTTGTTGTCTTACCATAGAGATATGTGATTTGAGAGAGAAATGTCATGGATAAGAGCCATGAGAATGGAGCTCATGAAAACTGGTGTGTAAAAGTGAAACAATCAACTAGAGTGAGGGTGTAGGAAAAGTTTGTTGATCCACCTACATGAGTTGACTTGAATAAATCCATGTGAAAATTCTACATAATGAACTTCCTTTATTATTGGTTTATCAATAAATGTGCAACCAAATCATTGTATCAACATGACACTATATCAGTTTGTGGAGTGTAATTTTTCTAGGGAATAGGTGTCAACAACATGGATCCACTCTCATTTTCCCTTTGTATTAACCCCTCCAACCCCCTACCCCTTCGAGTACTCCTTGTTACCATATATTTTCATGAAAAGGCCCATGATATTCCTCTATGCTACTCACCTTTGAGAGATCCTTCCACCGTTCTCTAGTTTCAAGGCCCTTAGATCAACCACCTCCAAGTATGACTGCCTCTCCTTGGTTATTTGGGAAGTGTCCCTTAACTCTTACCCCAACACCACTAACTCTCTCACTCTCTCTAATTCCATTTTTGGTCCCATGAACAAGTCATGCAATGAGTGCCAAATCGCTCTAATTCCACTAGCTCTTAGTCACTCTAATTCCATTTGGGGGTTTAGGGTTTAGAGACTATTTTTGCAGTACCATTTTTGGGACATTGTGGGTTTCCTTCATACCTTAAAAAATCATGGGTTCAACAACATACATGTCGAAATTTTCCATAATGCAAGTCGAAATTTCCATAACACAGATTAAAAATTGCCATAATGCAGGTTGAAATTTCCATAATCCAGACAAAAACTTGAGGAATCTCAATATCCAGAAACATTTCTTAGAAAGGAGGGTTGCATACCATGTTTTTTTCCAGGGAATTCTATGGAATCTCCATGAGCGAAATTTAGCCTATGTTCCCTCCTTCTCTGTGAGCCTCTCCCTCCTTCTCCTTGCTCCTCTCCCTCCTTTGTGCGCCTCTCCCTCCTTCTCTCGTGCTCCTCTCCCTCCTTCTCCTCCTCTCCCTCCGTATCCCATGATACCCTCCACTCTGCGTGTGTGCATGCCTCCTTATCCCCTGCTACCCTCCACTTTGTGTGCGTGCATGCAGCTATTCATGCCAGTTCAAAAATATGAGCACGATAGTCATGTAGTAATAGTGTAGTTTGATTTTGGTTTGTTTTTTTTTTTTTTTATGTTGTTTTGTTTTTCATTTTTTCTTTTATTTTTTGTTTTTATATTATTTATATATAATATGGTTTATATATTATATATATATATATATATATATATAATATATTATATATTATATATATATAATAATAATAATAATAATCCTAAATGTAAGCATGTATAGGCTCATCAATAATTGCTCATCCATACACAATTTTGACTATGTTCACTTAGATCCCATTGCCACAATATTTGTTGAGGAATTACATGTATTTACAAAGTGTTTAATTGATTCTCTCTTTGGTCATACCTCTGAAGACAATGTCACTTCTAGTTCAAATAGTTCTTTATCCTTTGTATATACACACACATTCTATTTTGTTGTTGTAGTAAAGAATAATAGTCAACCACCTCTTAGTGTATTGCATCTACAACAAGATCAAC
>ML777293.1:1145379-1169349 GCA_009831015.1 Picea engelmannii | reverse complement strand
ACTGAGTCAATAGCACCTGTATATAGAAATAGTAAAACATCATGTCATCAATCATGATGCATCATCATCAAGGTTAAGTGGTTCATCATCATAAAAATCCAGATCACTTGCGAGCAAGTGTCCTCAAAGAATAAGTTTTGTCATTGCGCCAGAGCGGGATGTTACATATATATAAAGTGTTTGATGAAAAATCTAAAAACAAAAATTGTTCATTGTCACAAACAGACTATTTCAAAATTTTTGTAATTATCTTGGCGTAGAATGGAGAAGAAGAAAAACATAAAAAAAATAATAATCAAGAGCCTCATGGACACCCATAACATCACAATGAAGGTAGTTCAAAAAACTAGGTGTTGGAAACAACGAGGAACCTTATCATAGAGTTGAAAACATTCAAGGATGATAATGAGAAACTAAAGAAAGCATGGAAAGATCAACAAGAAATAAATGAGACGTTCTTACGAAGAAAAACAATGAAAAATATCCCAAAGAACAATGATGTAGATGAGGAATTCTATAATAAATCTTCAAAATATTCAATTCATGGAACAAAGAAAGAAAAAACATTCTTCTAACAACACACATATAAATGAAAACAAGGTGTCTATGTTGAAAAAATGAAAACAAATGGATCACTTAGATGGAGATTTTAAGAAATTAAGCCTGCAACTTTTGACAAAGAGTCTAGAACTCGTGAAAAGGAAGAACCCTGGTTATTGGACATAAATAAATATTTCCAAATTTACAATTTCTCTAGTAACATGAAAGTAATAATGACCATCTATAACTTGAAAGGTAAAGCTAGTATATGGTGGAAGGACTTAAAGTTAGCCAAGGGTTTAAAGGAAAAGAAAATGGAATGGTCATACTTTAATAAAAAATTTAGGAAACAATATTTTTCTGAAAGTTATTATGAGATAAAAACCAAAGAGTTCTATGAGCTGAAGTTAGGATAGATGTTTATGGAGGACTTGATTACTAAATTTATGGAACTATTGAGATTTGTACCTTATATAAAATATGAAAATGTAAAGGTTCTAAGGTTTCTAAGTTGCTTACCTCAATCATGTAAGGACATAATAGAGTTTGATCATCCAAAAACCTTGAACAAAGTGTTGTGAAAGGAAAGAATATGCTATGAATAATACAAACAACAATTTTAAAATCCAAAGACATGGAGAGAAAAATAACTAAACTCATTCCTGAATGTAAGTTGAAAATAAATGGTCAAGATACAAAGGTAAAATTAAATGTATTACCTTCAGGTTCATACAACATACTTATAGGTATGGAATGGATAGAGGAGCACAAATTTGTGCTACACTATTATGAAAAATCATTTATTTACAAAGATGATAATGGAATATCAAGAACAATGCAAGGAATTAGTAAACCAATTTCTATCAGACGAATATCAACAATGCAATTTAAGAAGTGCATTAGTAAAAGATGCAAAATATATGCTATACATGTAACAAACATGTTAGATGAAGAAAGTAAACAGAGTTTAGAATAATTGATGTACTTCGAGGATTTGATGATGCATGTGCAAAAGAAATACCGAAATTACCTCCAAGAAGAGAAATATACTTATTTGTTGATCTACTACCTGGATCTCCACCAGTGTCAAAGGCACCTTATAGGATGAGTATCCTTAAGTTAATGGAATTAAAAATTCAAATAAAGGAACTATTAGATAAATGATACATCATACCAAGTGTTTCTCCATGGGGAGCACCAATATTATTTGTCGAAAAATAAAGATGGAATGCTACCATTATGCATTGATTATCATCAATTAAATAAAATGAATATTAAAAGAAAGTACCCTCTACCCGGGATTAATGATTTATTTGATCAGGTTGGAGGAGAAAAAATATTCTCTAAACTAGATTTATGGTATGGTTATCATCAAATCAGAATAAAAGATGAAGACGTAAATAAAACAACTTTTAGGACACGCTATGGACATTACGAGTTTGTAGTAATCCAATTTGGACTTACTAATGCACCAAAAACTTTTATTTGTTTAATGAATAGTATATTTAGCCAATACTTGGATAAATTCGTATTGATCTTTATTGATTATATACTAATCTACTCAAAGTATGAAGAAGAACATGAACAACATTTGAAATAGTACTACAGACTCTAAGAGAGCATAATTTATATATTGAGTTTGATAAATGCGACTTCTATCAAAGAAAGATACAATATTTGGAACATGTAATATCATAAAATTGTATTGTAGTAGAACCCAAAAAGATTAAAGCTATTATGGAATGGCCTATACCTAAGAATGTAGTAGACATACGATCGTTCATGGGGATTACCAGTTATTACCATAGTTTTATTGATGGATTTTCCAAAATTTCCTATCCTATCACATCAAAGCAGAATAAGGGACCAAAATTTATTTGGTCTCAAAATGCCAAGATAGTTTTGATAAATTGAAAGGTTTACTAACTACAACAACCCTCCTTAAAGTAGTTGATCCTTACAAAGATTTTACAATTTGTGTAGATGAAATTAAAGAGGGATTAGGAGGAGTATTGTTGCAAGACAAATACATAACCTATTACTAATCTCATAAATTGAAGGAATATGAAAGGAATTACGTAACACATGACCTGGAATTAACAGTTGTAATTCATGCACTCAAAATGTGGCGGTGTTACATAATGGGAAGAAAAATCCTATTATTAATAGATAACAGTGGTGTGAAACATCTATTTAGTCAACAATATCTCAATGCATGGCAAGCAAGGTGAATATCCTTCTTAAGCAAGTTTGGTTTTGAAGTTTGACATATCAAAAGGAAGGAGAATAAAGTCACAGATGCGCTTAGTCGAACAACTAAGGAAATATATGAAATTATTATCAGAAAAACCGAAAGGGATATTAAGGACATAATTAAATATCCAAGAAAAAATGATGCAAAATACATCAAAACAACAAAACAATTGCTGAAAAATGAAGGAAACTTGTATGGTACATATTACAGTATCAATACAAATGAACTACTAAATTTCAAAAAAAGAATATATGTACCTAATTATTTTGATTTAAAGTTGATAATCCTAAATGAGTTGCATAAAAGTCCTTATTCTGGTCCTCATGTATATTAGAAAATGATAAAAACTTTGAGAAAACAATTTTATTGGCCTAATATGAAATTTGAAACAACTGATTACTTATCTAAATGATTAGATTTTTAACAGGTGAAGGTTGAACATCAACATCCAATAGGCTTATTACAACCTTTACCTATACCATAATGGAAATGGGAAATTATTTCGATGGATTTCATTACAGGTTTTCCAAAAACTCAAAGACAAAATGATTCAATCATCGTAGTAGTTGATAAATTGAGTAATTTTGCTCACTTCATACATGTGAAATCTACTTATAAATCCACTAATATCGTTGAAATTGTTATGAAAAGGATATTTAGATTGCATGGAATTCCTAAAATGGTGATTTCAAATAAAGATGTCAAATTTACATCAAATTTCTGGAAAGAATTGTTTGCAGGTCTGTGAACTAATTTGAATTTTAGTACAAGTTATTATCCACAAATGGATGGAAAAACAAAACATACAAATCATATTATCGAAGATATGTTACGAATGTACGTAAGAAAAAAAACTAAGTAGGAAGAGTTTCTACACTTAGTTGAATTGACATACAATAACGGTTATCAAGCACCGACGAAAATGAGTCCCTTCAAAGTTTTATACGACAGGAAATGTACAAATCCTATTAATTAGGATAATCTCGTTCACCAAATAATGGTTGGACTAGAAATGCTCCAAGAAATGGAACAAACGGTAAAAAATATGCAACACAATTTAAATATTGCGCGAGATGGAAAAAAAATCTATGCAGATAAGAAAAGACAACATTAGGAATTTAATGTTGGAGAATAGGTGTACCTTAAAGTAAAAGAAAGAAGGAGCTCATTAAATATAGGGAACTATTCCAAGTTGGCACCAAGGTTTTTTGGTCCATTCAAACTCTTAACTCGAATTAGACCAGTGGAATACTAATTGGTGCTCCCTGTTGATTAAAAAATCCATTATATTTTTCAAGTTTCATTATTAAAAAACTATATTCGTGATCCTACTCACATCATTGATTGGAACATAGTGCAGGTGGAAATGGAAGGAGAGTTCCAAGAGAAACCTCTATGCATTCTAGACAAAAAAGAAACAATAGTTCATAACAATGCCTTCGCCTAGGTAAAATTGCAACGGAAGCACTTTAGTCCTGAGGAGGCTACTTGGGAGTCAGAATATGAAATGGTGAAATCATATCCAACTATGTTCCAAGTGATGAAAGGAAGGAAATATTAACAATAAGGACAATGTTTATACTTAAGGGGGAGAGGATGTAATATCTTCAAGATTTAAGAATTTTATTTTTGAATAATTTCCATTTATGAAAATTCATACTTAGTGTTATTAAGACATTTAACTTCTATATTTTTAATTCTTGAGCAAGAGTTTGACTTGCCAATTGTCCTCTTTTGATGGACAAATGTAACAAACATAAATTTTTAATTTATATAATGCAAGAAACAAATAGAACTTCCAGGTTAAAAATAGCTGACTATGACTCCATGAGTGGGGAACAAGTGTGAGTTAACTCATAGAATATTTTAACAAGTGTAAGAAGTGGAGTTCTATCACTGGAAGCCCATAAAAATTAGGGATTTCTAAAGTTGTGAATTTTCAAGGATGAAAATGGATCCAAGAAAAGTCTTAGGAAAGAGAAAAAGGATATATACAACATATGTGGGAGGTAGGAAGATGCTTAGCATGTTTTTGAAAGGGAATATTGTTTGTGTGAGCATGTAATATACCGGATATAAAATGTATGCAGAAAATAAATAAAATGCTAGTAATGGAAGAATAACAACAATATAACCAGAACATTCACCACAATAACACTGAAATGATATAAGAATAACAACAGAAATAGCACTTTGAATCTGAAAGAAATGTTCACGGGCCTCTTCGAGGGGGAAACCTCCAGTTGAGAAGAGCTCTATTACAATAATATCCAAGATAGGGTTCTCATACCGTCGACTCCTATTTATACTAAAAAGAAGCATCTAGAGGAAGATCCTTCTAGAAGTGGAAGCTTCTATTAGGTCTTCTTACATCTGCCTTATTCTATTTTATTGAAAGGCCTTATTAATATTTACCTTTATTACATTTGAATATATTGTTCTACCTATGGGTAGGTTAGGACCCTAACATGTCTGCCCCCTTAAAAACAACCTTGTCCTCGAGGCTTGATATGAGGAAATTGTTGTAGAATGGTAACTGGTTCCCAAGTGGCGTCTGTTGGAGTTGTATTTTTCCACTATACTAGCACTTCCTTGATGGTTCTTTGACATAGGTGACGCTCACGCTGGTACAAAAATGCTTCTGGTTGTAGCCAAATGGATCCTTCTTGAACTAAATTTGGAAGGTTGGTTTGAATTTGGCACTTAGCTCCAATCACCTTCTTTAAGCATGAAACATGAAAAACAGGATGTAGCTTCGAATGGCTGGGCAAAGCTAACTGATAGGTGACTTGTCCCACACACTTGAGCACAGTATAAGGACCATAAAATTTGGACACTAGCTTCTTACAATGATCGACCTTGAGGGAAGTTTGCTTGTAAGGTTGCAGTCGAAGAAACACGTGATCCCCTTCTGCAAATTGACGTTCAGAGCGACCTTGATCTGCTTGTTTCTTCATGCAATTTTGTGCCATGACCAAATTCTCTTTGAGGGTACAGAGAATAGCCTCTCGAGCTGTAAATGTTAGGTCAACTGCCTGGACCTTTGAGGCACCCAGTAAGTATGAGATAACTGAAGGTGGCTTCTGTCCATATACCGCTTCAAAAGGATTCATACATGTAGTTGTATGGTATGAAGTGTTGTACCACTATTCAGCTAGGGGTAACCATTGAGCCCATTGATTTTTCTTTTCCAAGGCAAAACACCTCAAATATGTTTCCAAACACTTGTTGACAACTTCTGTTTGGCCATCAGTATGGGAATGATAAGCTGTGTTGAGATGCAATTATGTGCCTTGTATCTTGAACAGTTCTTGCCAAAAATTGCTTGTGAAAGTTGGGTCGCTATCATAAACAATAGAGTGTGGCATGCCATGAAGCTTGAAGACCTGATGAATGAATATTTGAGCCACCATGGATGCTATAAACGGGTGTTGAAGGGTGCAGAAATGAGCATACTTGGAAAGGCGATCAACAACCACCATGATGATCGATTTATTTCTCGATTTGGGTAAGTCGGTAATAAAATCCATATAGATATCCTTCCAAATAGCAGGTGGAATCGAGAGCGGTTGTAGTGTGCCCGACGATTTGACTGTTTCTCCCTTTTTGTGTTGACACACGTCAAATTCAGCTACAAAATTATGAATGTCATGTTTCATACCATCCCAGAAAAAGGAACGTTTGACCCTGTCATAGGTTTTGGTGAACCCAGAGTGCCCTGCTATGGGTGTAGCATGAAGCTTAGAAAGTACTGTGGATTCAAGCTTTGATTGTTTACTTAAATACAAATGGCCTTTCTATCAAAGTTCCTCAAGGAGCCAAGAGTACCCTAGGGAAGATGGAGCATTGGACTACAATTGTTGGATCAACTATGAACTTTTTGGATCTTGTAGCCATTCCTGGGGAATGGCTTGGAGCCAATATGGTACAATGAATGAAAGAGAAAAAAGGGATCCTTCATCTTCATATTTTCGGGAAAGTGCATCCGCATCCACATTGTCTTTTCCTTTATTATAAATGATCTCATAATCATATCCAAAGAGTTTAGTCACCCATTTTTGTTGTTTTGGGGAGGAAATGCATTGTTCTAGAAAATACTTGAGGCTTTGATGGTCTGTCTTAATTTGGAACCGTTGCCCCAATAGATAAGGACGCCACAGATCCATGACATGCAGAATAGCCAACATTTCCTTTTCATAGATGGATTTGCCCAGATTTCTTTTAGATAGTTTCTTGCTAGTAAAGGCCAAATGTTGACCCTCTTGCATAAGGACAACACCAATTCCTTTCCCTAAGGCATCACATTCCAACACAAAGGTATTTGTGAAATTGGGAAGGGTGAGGACTGGAGTGGTGCACATGGCCATCTTCAAGGTTTGAAAATCTTGAGTAGCGGCCGAATTCCAAGTAAAAGAGTTCTTTTTTAGGAGAGCAATGAGAGTTGTTGCAATCTTCCCATAATTCTTAACAAACTTGTGATAATACCCTGTTAAGACTAGAAATACATGCAAGCTCTTAAGAGTCTTTGGGTGAGGCCAATCTTGCATAGCTTCAATCTTTTTAGGATCCACCCTGATGCCATCTTTGCCAACTAGATGACCCAAGTATTCTACTTCTGAGGCGCCAAAAGCACATTTAGACTGTTTTAGGAAAAGTTGGTGCTGAGAGAGTAGATGGAGAACTCGATCCACATGAGGAAGATGGTATGTCCAGGTTTTTCTATAGATGAGGATATCATCAAAGAAAACTAAGACAAAATGGCAGAGAAAAGGATAGAAGACATGATTCATGAGGATTTGGAAGGTGGAGGGGGCATTACACAAGACAAAGGGCATGACCAAAAACTCATAGTGGCCCTCATGAGTTCTAAAGGCAGTATTGGGAATATCTGCCTCTTTCATACATATCTGGTGGTAGCCCAAACGAAGATCCAGTTTAGTGAAGAATTGGGTGCCACTCAATTCATCCAGGAGGTCATCAATGACAGGGATGGTGAATTTGTCATTTATGGTAAGTTTTTTGAGGGCACAGAAGTCAGGAGACATTCGCCACAAACCTTCCTTATTCAGGACCATGACCACAAGAGACAAATAGGGTTTCATACTAGGGTGGATAACGCCTGCATTAAGGAGTTCCTAGACCATTTTCTCAATTTCATTTTTTTGGGAAAAGGGGTGACGATACAGACGGATATTGGGAGGAAGTATTCCTAGTACAAGGGGAATGGAATGATCATGAACACCATGGGAAGGAGGGAGGCCTTGGGTAGTGGAAAATACCAATTGATGTTTAGAAAGGATGGCTTGGAGGTCTTGCGGTACTGAGGGTGTCTATGTTGCTTGTATGGCATAGAGTTGGGTGATAACACCATAATGACCCTTTTTGAGCAGCTTTTCCATGCGATGGGAACTAATGATCTCAAGTGAACTGGTGGTGATGCCTTGGAACTTATATTGGTGGCCCTCCTGGTTGAATTGCATGGTTAAGTCTTTAAAATCCATGAGAATGGGACCCAAAGTCCTTAGCCAATCTGTACCCAACACAATGTCACAACCTCCCATGTTGATAGCAAACATATGGGATTTCAGGTGGTATTCACCAATTTGGAGATGCACATTTTCACAAGGCCCTCCACATTTCATGGAACAAGCATTGGAAATCCTGATTTGGAAATTATTGACGGCATGGATGTAGCAACGAGTTTCTTGGGCAATGCGGCAATGAATAAAATTATGGGTGCTGCCACTATCAACCAGAATTATGACCCTCTGATGCTTGATGTAATCGATTATCTTGATGTTTGGGGAGTAGAGAAGCTAGTGAGAGCATTGAGGGAAATGACTGGTTCTACTTCGGTAGGGTCTAAGGGAGGGGTTATGTTAGTGGATTCAGGTGATTCATACATAGAGGGAGTTTCTTCATATTCTTCTAAAATCTCCTCGGAGATGGCCATAAAAATATTTTGTTCTTTACACTTGTGGCCCAGGAAATATTTGTCATCACAGTTATGACAAAGGCCTTTGAGTTGGCGTTCAACCATTTCAGCCCGGGTCAATTTTTGGATCTTTAATGGAGTAGAGGGAGTAGTGGGATTTACTAGTTTAGGGCGAGGGATGAAGGAGGGTTTATGGTTTTGAGAAGATACAACCTTTTGTGCTTCTTTATCTCTTTTTGTAGCCTCCACCCAACTCTCAGGCTGAGCCATGAGGACATGGGACTGAATTTCATCCTTAAGGCTACTGATAAAACACTCTCAGAAAAAGGCATCAGACATGCCCTCTGTTCTAAAAGTCAGACACTCAAAGGAAGCTTTAAAGTCTTCCACTATTCCTAATTATTTCATCTTTGTCAAATGGCCCAAATGGTTGGTGTCAGTGTCAAAGCATTCATAAATCTCTGCCACAAATTGTGTCCAAGAAATATACCCTTGACGTGATTTTTTTCTCCATTGCCACCATTGCCAACGTTCTTGATCTAGATGGAGAACACCATACCATAGTTTGGCCAAGTCATTTGTAATGATGTATAAAGAGAGGTAATGGTCCATTTGGGTTACCCAACCACTGGGGTCCGAGCCATCAAATTTGGTCACATCCACTCATGGAAGGCATAGGTAACGTTGAAAGTGATGGTTCTGCAAGGTATGGGAATGATAGGAATGGTCACCTTCAGTATGTGGGGGTGAGGAAGATGAAGTGTTATCTGTAGGGATATGCAGTTTGGTGCAGAGTGCCGAAAAGACTGATTCAAGCTGGGTGGTGAGGTCTTGTTTGATTTCACCCATTGAGGACTATATGGTTGTATTGATGGCAACAATATTGGCACTGAGTTGTTTCACTTCTTGTTGGGTCTCAATGAGACCAGACTGCAAGGTGTTGAAGTGCACTTCCAAGTCTTGGCTACAAGTATGGGCCATGAGGATGGGGGAACTAAAAAGGGCGGGCAGGGTAAAAATAATTTGCCGAAAAAATGATATGCATGAATGTGATAAGGGAGAAGAGATGAATCCAATGGAATAGGTTTGAAATACTGGTGAAAACATTTCCCTTTTTTTTTTTAACGGAGTTATACTCCGGTCTGAAGAATATTGTAGAGAGGAAATGCCCAAATGCTTAACCAGAAAGAAATGTGTATTTACTTGGAAACCTGAACACAGTTGTTTGGCAATATATCTTGTCTATTTTAATTTGTTTATGTTTCTGTCCCCAAGGGTTAGGTATTCAAGGGTTCTATAGAAAAGGGTTTTCCCTGTGCTATAGCTCTCTGATATACATGCGGGGTCCAACAATAGTACTCGACCAAATATCTCAGGAAACTAACTAAGGAGGATAGACCATACCCTTATCCATACTACCTGACTACCCAGGTACTAGAGAATATCTTCTCGAGTGTTGTTCTCGGTGACACTATAGCAGTCAGGTGTCTGATTGATTTATCTAGAGAGGGCTTTAGGTAATCTAGGCCGATCCATACACAAGTGTTGTCTGATGCGCTACCACTCGAAGGGGTACCAACTGGGGTTACAAGGGTGGCCAACAAATGTGTTCTTAAGTACCACTTGTATTTAATGTGTGTATGAATCCCTCAACCATGGGTTTATGCGCATAACGACAGATCTTTGTGGCTTAAAGACGTCGTAATATGTCTCTACCCTGAAAAACAAAATTAACCTACACTTTCTATCGAGGAAAGTGCTCTGATACCACTTGTAATATACCAGATATAAAATGTATGCAAAACAGAAATAAAATTCTAGTAATGGCAGAATAACAATAATATAACCAGAACATTCACCACAATAACACTAAAATGATATAAGAATAACAACATAAATAGAACTTTGAATCTGAAAGAAATGTTCACGAGCCTCTTCGAGGGGGCAACCTCCAGTTGAGCAGAGTTCTATTACAATAATATCCAAGCTAGGGTTCTCATAACCTCGACTCCTATTTATACTAAAAAGAAGCATCTAGAGGAAGATCCTTCTAGAAGCGGAGGCTTCTATTATGTCTTCTTACATCCACCTTATTCTATTTTATTGAAAGGCCTTATTAATAGTGACCTCTATTACATCCGAATATATTGTTCTACCTATGTGTAGGTTAGGACCCTAACATAGAACTCATTATGTTAGGAAAATGATTTTATGAACTATATATAGGTACAATGGATAAGTATTCGGGCTCATTTTTCCCTTATGGAGTCATGGTTAGGCTAAAGGGTGACCAGGACAGGTAACTTGGTTGTTCTGCATCTACGGTTGGGTGGAACATTGTTGTTACATTTATTTTCGGTTGGTTTGGTTCAGATATGTATCATCTGTTCATTACTGAATATATTTTCATATGAGTATGTTAGTTAGTTATAATTAATGCTAGATCTTGAGAAGTTGACATGTGATTAAAGAATTGAATATTCTGTAGTCAATCCTGAAAATTTACTATGTTTCTACCACTCTCTTTGTGATGTAAAACGTCATAATATATATATATATATATATATATATATATATATATAACATAGTAATTTTTCAGGATTGACTACAGAATTAGATAAGAAACATAATTTGTTTACTGTAGAATCTTAAATTAGTTCCTTTTGTGAGACAATTGGTTTAGATTGATGGAAATTTGGTTTGGATTGTTGGTTGTCATTGATGTCAACCCTTAGAGATTGATTTCAATCCTTGAGTATGTCCAATAGATCCAAAGGTATGGGTAAGGAACCCAAGTTTAGTTGAGGTATAAAGGTATGAATATCATTATATTTGAAGGTAATACTATTCTATATGGATAGTACATGTCATGTCATTTTCATTGATATGTGGAACATCCATAACTCCTCACGGTTATAGAGTTATGGCCATGAGAAGTTGGAGAACCCTCATGAGTTATCTAGAAGCCCCTAGAAGGTCAAAGAAGTCAAATTATTCTAGAAGCTCCTAGAAGAAGTTGAACATTCAAAGTGGTTATTCATGGGTTAAGTGGTTGCAACAAGAAAACAATTAAGAATAAATTAGTTGCAACTAGAAGTGGAGAGTTTACTATTTGTGGATAAAGTGGTTGTAAGTGGACAAAGTGGTTAGAAGTGGGTTAGCCCCAAAAGAGGAAGTTGGGTGATTTGGTTAGAAGATAACCCCTAGAGGAAGCTACTTGGAGAAGTATAAATAAGAGAGAAAGGGTCTCTTATGAGAATGATCTTTGAGAATATTGAATATCCATTTGTGAAAGGTTATTTGGGCAGGTATTATTGATAGAAATAACTCACAACAAAAAAATTGCGGAAGAAAAAGAACGGAATAAAATCACGGCAGAAGAACTACGATAATAGAATTGTGACAACAGAATCATGACAGAAAAATCATGAAAACAAAACCCTAGAAATAAACTGCAACAGAAGAATCACAACAACAAATCCACGACCGCATAATCATGACAACAAAACCGCGGAAGAAGAATCACGATAGAAAAAATGCGGTAGCATAATCATGGTAGTAGAACTGCAGCATCAAAATCATGGCAGCAAATCCATGACAACAAAATTGCGGCAGCAAAACCGCGACAACATATTTGGTAGTTGCAAAAACTTGGAAGTTTCGTAACCACATAAGATTTTCATATTGGAATTCATCCAATTGTTGCATGGTATGGTATGGGTCTTGATGATTGCTAAAATATGAAAGGTATGGTTTTGGCACATGGTCGTTTGTAAGTTTTTAAATGGTATTTGTTTTATGGAGAGTAAGGAGTATTGCTATAGGTATCTTGTTGGTTAACTTGGCGATATTGTGCATATGGTTGAGAGTTGAGTTGATGATTGAACTTTTTGAGTAGATTAGATTCGGATGATGATACTGATGAGTCATGTTGCGGTGACAGGTTTTTTGGATAGGTTGTGTTGTGCATAGTTGATGCACTTGTCTTGGTATAGACTGTTGGTATAGTTTGACATATTTTTTTCTGTCTACAAGTTGGGTCTTGTACTTGAGGGTTGGATTCCTCACATCTCAGTTGGTGCTGAGATATGCAGGTGGAGTCTTGAAATTGAGAGTTGGTTCTCTCTTTAATTTGGTGCTCTTTTCAATTGGTCCTAATACAAATCGATATTGTAGTCTCATGTAACGTATAATACAAAAGGAAACCCTAGTTTTAGAGAGAGAGTCATATGAAACCCTAGTTTCAGTCTGGCACAGCTTGCCACAGGATAGTTGCAGACCACGACACAGGGAACCACCTACGGTGAACAGACGTCAAATGACCTTGAATGATATGCCATAATGGGTACAGAAGAGGGGGGGCAACCCCCCTCATACAACAACATTACTGACAATGACTGTTCAGGCACCAGAGCAAAACGCCCCTCGTTCGAGCCGCCCTTGCAACTACATGACTAGCTTCTGGTCAGAGAGCAAGGTCTCAAGAAGGATATGGAGACGAAATATAGCACGTCCCATCCAAAATCACCTCAGGGGTGGGAGCCCGAAAAATGCATTCCACAGATGAACAAAACGTCGAGATACCTCATAAGCTCAAGAAGAGTAGGGGAACAGACCAAATTCATGAGAGAACATGCCCTCATCGGCAATTTTCTGGGCCTGTGGCCATCTGAAAGGGATCTAAACAAATGGATAAAAAATTGGTGGAACCCCAAAGGAGACTATGAGGTCCAACTCAGCTCCAAAGGTTTCTTCACAATCATCCTGTACAACCCAGAAGACAGAGACAGGATATTTGAGAATGGGTCATACTTTTATAACTCAACAGGGTTATTCTTGTGATTCTGGACTGAAAGATTCAACCCAGACAAGGAGGATTTCACGATGGTTCCTATATGGATCCACCTTTACTCCCTACCACAAGAGTTCTGGCTGGAGGAGATTCTCATGGGCATAGGAAATACAATGGGTCAATACATCAAAGCATCAGAAACCACAAAGGAGAGGAAATACACTTCATATGCCAGGATCTATGTCTATATGAATATTTCTAAGGCACTACCAGGAGCGGTAACTCTAGAATACCAGGATGAGGACTGGCAACAAACACTGGACTATGAACACATCCCTTTTCACTGCAGAAGATGTCATGAACATGGTCAACTCTTCAAAGACTGCCCTTTGAATAAACAAGCAACCAAAGAATGTGATACCATATAGAAAGATGGCTTCACCACAGTCATGGCCAAAAAGAAAAACCCTCCAAGGAAGCAAGCCCTAGATCCCAGTCAAAAGATCTCGACCAAAAACTCCTATGAGATTCTGAACTAGCTACCAAAAGATGAGGAAATCCAAGATCCACAAAAGGAATCGTAGCAGGCCCAAGGGGAGACCAAAAACCCTCCCCCCCTCACCCAAATCGTGAAATCTATGTAGAAGAAAATGGGAGACGGGGACGAAGACACCCCAATGCAGCTGGACGACAAAGATCTAGCAGGCATAGATCTGGAAAAGCTCGAGGAGGCCCTAAATCAAAAGGATCTGCAGACCCTTCCTGAAGAATAGCTACGCAAGGTACACAAGGTCTTTCTTAATTCCTCAGCAGGGTCCGCAACATGCTTGGGTATAGCCACGGACTCAGGTTCAGGCTTGAAAAGAATACTCTGTGAGAACAAAAGAAGGAGGCGGAAAACAACACAACAACTTATCAAGGAGGCGGTCAACCTTATGATAAACTCAGGGTAGATCCATAAGCTCTCGGAGGGATACCTCCACCCAACACCACCATCATAATAATGAAGATCATTACCTGGAACATTAGAGGACTCAATGGTCGATCCAAGCAAAGGATCCTCCGAGACTGCATCAAAGAAAAAAACCCAGATATCCTAATGTTACAGGAAACCAAATGTGTGGGGGCAGAAGATGAAACCATCTTTCAGCGTATTTGGAGAGGATGTGACTCCATGATAATAGACTCGATAGGAGCCTCAGGGGGTCTGGCTATCTTCTAGAACCCAGGCAACATCACTTTAAGAAAATCCTTCTCAACTCTAGGTACAATAACGACCCACTTCAAGGTCACAGGCTCGAATCAGGAGGGGGATATCACAAATGTTTACAGCCCCCAAAGCCAATAGGACAAAGATAAACTTATGGAGCAACTAGCCCTAATCAAAACTTTGGTTACAACACACAACTAGATATTACGAGGCGACATCAACATGATCCTGTCGCTAGAGGAAAAAATAGGAGGCAGGAAGAGACTCAAGTAAGACAGTGGTAAGTTCAAAACCCTTATTGATCATCTAAAGCTAGTAGACATAGAAAATAGCAATGGCACCTTCACCTGGTCCAATCATAGATTGGGCAACCAACACATTTCTTGTTGTCTGGACCGCTTCCTGGTGGCTGAGGAATTAATGGAAGAAGGCCCTTATATGGAAAGTCTTATTCTCCCAAAAGATGGGTCGGATCATTGGCCTCTTGTCTTCAATCTAGAAATAGGGGCAACACCCAAATACAAACCCTTCTGATTCGAGAAATTCTGGCTCTCACACCTGGATTTCCATCAGCTTGCAAAATCTTGGTGGGCATAGGTGGAAATAGATCATGGCACTAGCATGTATAAATTTCAGCAACGCCTCAAAAACTTCAAGAAGTCGTTGAAACACTGGAACAAGAACACCTTTGGAAACATACTCCAAAGCATTCAGGACATAGAGAATGAAATTCTGGAGATACAGAAAAATTTCATCTCAGGAACTTGGACTACTGAACTAATGAAAGAGGAGGAGGATCTTCAAGCGCAATTAGAAGAAAGAAGAAGGCAAGAGGAAATCTTGTGGAAAGAAAAATCCAGGGTACAATGGCTCAAAGAAGCGGAAAAGAACACAAAATTATACCACAGAGCAATGTTGCACCACCACCACATCAACAGAATAACCCACTTAGAGAATGGCCAGGGCAATCCAAACAGAGAACACTCCTAGATAGAGGCAGAGAT
Organism: Picea engelmannii; assembly: GCA_009831015.1. NCBI lineage: Eukaryota > Viridiplantae > Streptophyta > Pinopsida > Pinales > Pinaceae > Picea > Picea engelmannii. The sequence continues at coordinate 1,153,614 of ML777293.1, read as the reverse complement.
GATCAAATACTACAATGACCTTCTAACAGAAACTAGGGAGGACAAAACGACAACCATCCAAAGGGTCACCAGACACATACCCTCTCTGGTAACTCTAGAAGAAAACGTAGCCCTAACACGACCCGTCACCCAGAAGGAAGTCGACTAAGCCATAAAAGTTATGCCCCTAGGAAAATCCCCAAGCCCGGATGGGTTTACCACTGATTTTTTCCACCACTGCTGGGACCTGGTCAGAGAAGAAGTTTGGGAGGTAGTAAAGGAATTGAGGGCATCAGGCCAAGTCCTACTGGCTCTCAATGCCACCTTTCTCACCCTCATCCCAAAAGAGGAATGGGTCAAAAATCCCAAAAAGTTCAGACCCATTGCCCTCTGCAATGTAATTTACAAAATCATAACAAAGGTGGTGGCCAATCGCCTCAAACCTATACTGACCCATGTCATCTCCAAGGAACAAGCAGGGTACGTAGAAGGAAGACAAATAATGGATAGCGTCATTTTGGCTCATTAGGTCATCCATTCCCTCAAGTCAATAAGAACTCCAAGTATGTTAATCAAACTTGACCTTTCAAAATCTTTTGACAAAGCCAGCTGGCAGTACCTTCAGGCTGTCTTAGAGTCTTTTGGATTTGATCAGCATTGGGTGAACTGGATCTTAAATCTCATCTCCTCAGCCTTCTTCTCCATTCTAGTTAATGGGGTCTTGTCCTGGCCTTTTTCACCATCCATAGGTATCAGACAAGGGGACCCCCTTTTTCCCTTCTTGTTCATACTTATGGTGGAAGGCCTGGGACGATACATCAATTCGATAGTCACAGAAGGCTCTCTCAAAGGCCTACCTCTGTACAATATCCAACCAGCACCCTCTCACAGTCAATTTTTCGACGACACCCTGCTACTGAACTCCCCAACATCCTGGGAGGCCATCAAGCTCAACTCTATCCTCTCAGACTTCACAAAAGCTTCAAGCATGTCTCTTAACCTAGACAAGTCCAAAATCTACTTTTTCAACACCCCAGCAACTATCCAGCTCCACATTTCCAGAATCCTAGGAATACCCAAGAGCTCCCTTCTGTCCAACTATTTAGGCGTTCCTCTCACGGACGCTGCAGCAAGATCCATCTCGTGGGACAACCTTATTATTTCCATCTACAACATACTGAGCAACTGGACTTTCAGACTGCTCAACATCGCTTCTAGGTTGATCCTCCTCAAAAAAAAATTACAAGCCCTACCTACTTACCACTTCACCACTCTAGCAGCTCCTAAACAGGTCATCAAAGCCATAAGGAATCTCCAGCGAAACTTCCTCTGGAATGGACATCAACCTAATAATAAATGGGTGGTCGTAAGCTGGGACAAGATTTGCACACCAAAAATCCTAGGAGGATTGGGACTTCACGATCCAGGGAAACTCAATCAAGTAATGGGAGCCAAAATTTGGTGGAGATGGTTAAAAACTCCAACAACCATCTGGGCGCAAATATGGAAGCAGAAGTACATCCCCCTCACACCAAACAATCAACTTATTAGACACAATGACTGACTACAGGGCTCCAACATTTGGAACACAACTTGGCAAAACCATGCTCTGGTTCAAAATCATGCATTCTAGGAGGTCCGAAATGGAGAAAACGCTATGTTCTGGCAAGACTCGTGGCAGCAATTCAAACCCCTAGGTGAACTGGAGGAGATAAACACACTCAAACAATCTCTCAACCAGGACACATCTTTAAGGGTGAAAGACCTCTGGAAACCTGATGAACAAAGACAACAATGGCGTCGTTGGAAAACCTCTAGTTAGGACCTAGGGTTCCCAGAGAATCTCAATCTGCAAAACTGGCAACTCTATGCCAGCCACCGAAAAATACCCAATAGAGAAGGTCCAAACATCCTCATATGGGGGTACTCCACAGCTGGCACTTTCTCAATCAAGGAAGCTTACTTTCTATAGGGTAATCACCAGAATCATAACAAGGAAAACATATGGAACAAAGTCTGGAACCATGTCCACTGGCCTAAGGTTTCCACCTTCCTATGGCTTGTTTCACATAACCGAGTCCTAACCTGGGACAACCTAAAAAAAAAAGGATTTATTGGGCCCTCTTTCTGTGTCCTATGTTGCTAGCAAGAGGAAACCAAAGAACATATTTTCAATGGATGTCACTTCAACTAGCAGATTTGGGACCAAGGAGCATAAATAATGCGTCGATCCAATCAGCACGAGAACAACATCAATGACACGATTGAGAATTGGGACTCAATGACCTACAACAACCCCCTACTGAACCACATCTGACAACTTCTACCAGGATTCATTCTCTGGAAAATCTGGAAAGAATGAAACAAACGAATCTTTCACTCCAAAGCTTCCACGCCATACACAACTTGGGAAAAAATAGTTTCACTAATCAAGGAAACTATCAGAAGCAAATCTTGGAAAGCAGAGGAGCTAAACTGCAACCCAGAGGAACATTGCATTCTCCAAAGTTGGCAGCCCAATCTAATCAATCGACCAATAACATAGAAACCCAAGCACCAACATAGAAGCCTAACCATCTTGACCCCCCCTCCAACAGATTTCATAAAGATAAACTTCGATGGGGCTTCCAAAGGCAATCCAGGACCAGCGGGCTATGGAGCCGCACTCAGAAACTCCAATGGAGAGATCCTATATCTCGTTGCAGGATTCCTAGGGGAAACAACAAATAATGCGGCAGAGCTAACAAGCTTATTGTGGGGTCTCTAGACAACTACTGACATATACCATCACAAGATTATCTTGGAGGGGGACTCACAAATTGTTATTCAGTTAATCACCAAGATTCTCCATGGGGGTAATCCACTGAAAAATCTCACCTAGTTGGTGACTCTCCAGGCTGCTAGAGGATTTTGGCATCCTCCTCAGAACCAATCTCAGCATCACACCCTCCCACGTGAAAAGAGAAGCAAACAGGGTAGCAGATTTCCTGGAAAATGAAGGAGTAGAAATGGAGACCGAACATTTCTGTTGGGAGGCCCACACCTCGGAAGACTCAGATATCTCAGATCAGTGCCAAACCTTAGCCACCAATGATATACAACCCCCGGATGGGGTGCCACGTCGCAAATTTGAAACACGGGGGAAAACGTTGGGCTGCGCCATTAATATAACCCACTGGTGACCATCCCTTCAGCATTAAAATGGGAACGAGCCCGTGCAAGTTTAACCAGAGGACGAGTCCCTTCGCGCAAGTGAATAGGATGGCACACCAATGCACTAGGAGTCCAACCTTAATGGACAAGGAAATCACCATCATTCTCATCCTTATCAACTACCTCGACAACAATGAGAGGTATTCGAATTTCACAGAGCCAAACGCAGAGCCACCAGAGTTCTGGAGCAGGGTTATCCTTCTTCTAGGAACTTCAGACATCTCCAGGTTCCTCAACATGCCTAGGGCATGAGGAAATCCTCACAGAGGCGCAACTTGGTACTCATTTGAATCACGTAGGAAGAGGCGGAAGAATTTCAAGAAGGCGTTGGCCTTGGCATCCTCACAGAGAAATAGGAAGTTAGGGAGACCTTGAACGCCTCCCATGGTGTACGTGGAAGAGATTACCCTAGACGAGGCCATGCAAAGTCATCCTGAGAACCCTCTTTTCATAGTCCTGGAAAATTGGAATCCTCACACCGATTTTGGCAATGAAGACAAGATTCCGGCTACAGGAATACCACGTGGTCACAGAGCAACTTACCCAGCAGAGGAATTCACCACCTGCTACGTTAAGGAAGAGGTACAGTGATGTGCAAATGCAAAGGCTGACCCACCCAGTGGTGCACCTCTGGAGGAAGTGACTCAGTCGAATAAGCGGCATGCACATCAAGTCAGTGACGCAAATGAAGGCGAAGGAGCAAACTATGCATAGTGGACATTTCCCTTGGCCTCTGTTGAAGGAAATTGGAAGGAATAGCCTCCTTTCACCAACCCGGGGTACCTAACACTAATCTTCGAAATGTGAATAATGGTGGATGATCAAATCTTTCGAACCATTCAAATCAAGCAACTACTCAATATGTTGTACACTGCACACTCCAAGACTCTCCTGAGAAGCTAGTGCCCTATGTGTGTGCAAGCTTATCGAATTCCTGCAGGATGGCGAAAGCACGGGGAAGAGGATGAGCCGACTGGTTAAAAGGTCTTGTGATGTCCATAGTTAGCAATCTCTTTTTGTTTTTGAATAAATCTTTAGCCTAGTTAGATCATAGCAATGATGTAAGTAGGATGTTAGAACACAGACTAAATCTAATGGTCATGCGTCCTGGTTTCCTTCGGGCAGGACAACACTTTGATAACTTTGTTTGTTTGAACACAAGTGGCATAGAATGTCCAGTTGTCTCGGTTTCCTTTTCAGGCAGGACATCTGGCATTACAACTAGACTCTGTAACTCTGCAACTCTAATATAAACAGGATCCTCCCCTTTTTTACTTAAAAAAAAAAACATATAATACAAAAAATCTAAACATACATCTGGTGCTCTTTTTTTTCATTATTGTGATGGTTCAAAGTTCTTTATTTTTTATGTATGTTGTTGAGATATGTTTACATGCAAGAAACTAAGTGTGAATGGAAATAATGAGTAAATGTTGATTGCTAACTAAATGTTTGTAAGAAGCATAAAAAAAGCCTCACACTTATTCACCCCCCCTCTCAGTGTGGTTGGTGTGTCCAACACTTTTCTACATTTTATTATTGATATATGTTGTTGAGATATGTTTACATGAAAGAAAATAATTGTGAATGGAAATAATGAGTGAATGGTGATTGCTAACTAAATGTTTGTAAGAAGCATAAAAGGAGCCTCACACTAATTCACCCCCCTCTCAGTGTGTGTCCAACTTTTTTCTACATTTTATATAAATTTCATAGTTCTCAAGTTTTTGTAGTCGATAAATTGAATCTATAGGAATGGTATCTTAGAAAATGAATAAGCATTTAAGATATGTATGTAATTATGATATTTTGTGGGCATTCAATAACTATGATAAGTATGGGAAATTATGGAGTCTCCAAGTATAGTAAAATAAATAAGTTCCATAGAGAACATAGTTACCTATAAGATATTCTATTGACAAGAGCAAACAAAGACTTAATGAAATTTTCAATATCAGAATGATATTTTTATGCTTGGGAGTGTAGCTCAACCCTTACATTACAAAACCAATTTTAGTAGCTTTAATTGAAATGTTTCCTTAGAGGAATATATTGTTAAGTAAAATTACAATTTAAAAACCATGGTCTTCTTGAACAGAGACTAGAAATTATGGTTCACATAGGAACTCGAGTACCTTGACCTTTTCTTGGTATCCCACAGCATGGAATTTGTTCATCCCCTGTAAAGAAATCCACGGAGAATAATTAGTGTAACGTACGTGGAATTATTAAAGAGTAATAATTAAACGAATATATATAAGTTTTGCAAGTAACCGACCTTACCCTCATCCAAGGGTGTATTTCCATTCAAAGAGTGTGTATCCCTTCTGTTTAAACAAAACCATAGTACAAATAATTATGAGTATGCATTTGATACCTAAATGAATTAATAAAGAATAAGAATGGAAGAGACAAGAGTTACCTGTGACAATTTTGACGCTAAAGTAACGCCAAGAAAAGCCTAGAAATGGTGGAAAGCCCTTTACCATTGATGGGTTTCCTCGCAAGCAGAAGGACATGCCATCATTAAAAAAAACCTTATGCATGATATTTTCTTTTCTAAACGTCAAAATCCAGTTGACATATATGTAATCCATAATTTAGGTATAAAAATAAATTTATTTCTGTATGAATAATAAGTTTTGTACAAAATCATAAACATAGCTATGTATTTTTTATATTTTGTAGTACATTAAACTTATACGAATCCTACATAAAACCCTAAGTAAAATTATATAGGAGATTTAATGAGGAGAAAACTAAGGTTATTTTTGGGAGGTAAGCTACGCGTGGAAATAGTTAATTCTGTGTTGAAACATAACATATACAAATGGTGCATATCAACTTAAAATTTAATTCATTTCCATCTTAGAGTTAACCTCAATTGGAACTACCAAAGAAGGATACCAACAAACAAGACTGAGAAATATATGTTATAATATATTTGTCATTTATGGTAGGAGATTGATAGTTTTAAAAGTCAATACACAATGGTGAACCCGTAGCATAGTGCGTGGAAGTAATACAAGACTCAATACACTAAAAAATTACTATAGCAAGAAAAGATGTCTCTAAAAAAAATACATGTATACTATTGGATACAAAAACTAGAGTGGTCAACGATTTGTTGGTTTTGTCGTGGGGATTAACATGTAAATTCCAAGAGCAAAAAGCAGTGATAAATTCGAACAAAGAAAAATAAAGGAGGGTTTCCCTTTTGGTAATTTGAAACCATTTAGGGAATAAGCCAACATACAATACAAAGGTTAAATATAATACAATACAATAAACTTCTAAAGATGAAAACAATGGAAACCAGCATATTATCCCTTGTATATGACACACCATTGGGTAGAAATACCAGAATGTTCAATGAACCAGAAATATCTATTAAAGGGTACTGAAATATTACGAAGAAAAATAAAAGTAATCTTCTAGAATCTCAAAAATACGTAGAGATAACCTCTTTCATACGGTTGGATCAATCTGTAAAAAATCCAAACTTAGCACAAAAATAAACAGGTCTTATTCATAACTCCTTGGAAGAATTGTTACCTAGATATGTGTGGGAACCACCCCCCCTCTTGCATACAGTAATGGAACAAATATCCAAGGATTCTAGGAAATACATTGTTAAGAAATCAAAGAGAAATAGTAGCCAATATTTCGAGCCTTACCTTATGCGAAAATGACAAAGAACAAGGAGAAATACACTCTAACCTTTGATTCATGAACTGAGTTACCTTGAGCCCCAAACAAGGTACTTTCGCATGTGAATTGATGTACCTACTCACCTCGGTATTTGAGATTCCATGTGAACGAAAAAACTGTTGGCATTGATGGCAACATGAGTCCAACAGGTAAAGTAATCATAAGAAGAGGAAGATCACCTTGTAGCATAAGAAATTGATGATCATTGTTGATCACGATAGGATAAAAAATTACCGTATGACTTTGAAGCTCAGGAGAGGTAGCATGCAGAGAATACATGTACAAAATAAGTAACGCAGTACAAGGAGTTAAGAGCTCAGGAGAGTTAGCAACTGAATATCGGTGCATTAAGGAATGAATAAACAATTATTAAAAGATCAGGAGAAATAGTGATGAACAGATTAGAAGGAAGAACAAATAAGTAAGCTATAGGATCCATCGATCTAACAAAAGAATAGATCTTGACCATTGAAGGATGAATTCAATACAAATCCACAACAACCTTTAGATCTTGGAGTTACATAGAAACATTGTCAGATCAGCATCCGATTAAGTCATAAATGTCATATCTCAATGAAGGAAGATCAACGACGGGGAGCCATTTCGAGATTCAAAGAACGGGTTAACATCCGCACAGATTTCGATTCCGCAATCCATGAGGATCGTCAATCGTCACCTGTCAACAAATTGACGGCTTACATTGGTCCATCCACCAACGTGCATATTCCATTGCGGAACTTGGCAACAGTTTTAAAGGTTGTATTAGTTGCGATTCCACAATCATCCCTGATCACAGATCTCCATGCTGGTTTAAGCACAGTTGTCGATCCAAGATACAAATCAACGAATAAATCATGGCCATCCATCTCAACGATTGATTAAGTCATAGTAGTTGGATTAATCCAGTGGAATAATAGTGTAGGGATTGAAACCAGACCATTGATATAGAGTGGAGATATTGGAGTCGTCAGATCACAATAAAGAAAAGGAGACGGTCAACTATGGTGTTGACCAACTCCGGTGGAAATTAGAGAAACAATTACCTCGACCTCTAAAGCCCTAAAGTACCAGAGTAAATGACAACCGTTCATATTACAATTGAATCCAGTGATTAGATAAGGATAAGAAAATTGTGAGAAATGATTATTTTAAAAGGAATGATCAAACCATTGATCCGAAATCATGATCAACGATGAGGATTAAAAATGTGAATTGAAGTTTCTCAAAATATAACACTATGGAAGATATCACTTCGAAGATAACAATATTTTGTGAAGAGAAGAAAAGTTCCAGAGTGCCAAATACGGGAGAACAAGGTCCTAGCAATGGACA
>ML777293.1:1106855-1145372 GCA_009831015.1 Picea engelmannii | reverse complement strand
TAAAAAGAAAAAGGGGAAGAATTACGAAGCATGAAACATTGGTCTCCTGAAAGAGGAATAATGGTGAAAGAAGAGGCAATTCTTAAATTAATAAGCCCATGGTTCTGTGAATATGGTGATATAAAAATGGTTTGAAGGAAGATCCTCCATAGAACTTGATTTCTGCAACATTTGCAGTGACAGGTTTTTAGCCAGAACAAAATAAAATGAAAAACAAGGGATTTCAAGTCTTTAAATCAAACTGTTAATAATAATAATAATAATAATAATAATAATAATTATTAGTATTAATTCAAATGAAGAGGTGTATGAATAGGTGTAATGGTTAGAAAAAAGGGACATAATGCTTCAAACTCATACCTATTAGGAGACTATATAAACAAAGAAGTATGATGAACAAAATATATAGTTGAATTTGTTGAAGTATATATATTTATATATAATGGATTAAATGAAGGTTCATTCTATTAGGTTGGTTCATGTTTACAAGTTGGGTTTTGAATGAGTTTTGGATTCCTCTCATCTCAGTTGGATCTGAGATCAACAAGATGAGACTTGTTATGAGGGTTGGATTCCACATTTCTCGGTTGGATCTGAGAACTACAAGTTGGGTCTTGTAACAGAGAGTTGGGTCTCTCATAATTGTTTGAAGATGAAGATTGTTCTTATGTATTCATTCAAGTTAAATAAATAAATAAAGTATTTATTCTTTTATATATTGGTTGAGAAATTGAAATAAATATATGTTGTTCAATTAATTTGTGAATAGTGTAAAATTGTCCAAAGTTTTGTGACATCGATTCACCTCCCCCCTCTCAATGTCAAGTGTACATTTCAAAAATTGGTAACAGAGCGTGTGCAATATATCAAAGTAAGGAACAAGACTCAGATAAAGAGGATTCCTGTCAGAATAAATAACAAAACTCATAAGAAGAGAATTCTTATCAAGATAAGGAACAATATGAAAAAAAAGGAGAATTCCAATCAGATTGAAGAACATAATACAAAGAAAAAGATTTCTAATTAGAATGAAATGTAGGATTCGATGAAAACCTCAGTCAACAATGAATAAGACAAGCTCATCAAGGAATTGAGGAATACCTTAGCAAGTACTAAAGAAAAATTACATAATCTTAAGACTGATGTTACAATTGCAATAGAAGCAATTCGTATGGAACCAGGAAATGGTATACATATTAAAGTTCATATGGATCATATTGACACTCTTGAGTAAACAACTATGTGCACTCTAGAAGAGTTGGAGAAACTTCAACAGAAAGATATGTTGCTACTTCAACAGTTAGATCAATCTATCCATGAAGTGATTGAACAGAGAGTTCAACTAGAAGACAAAGAAAAAGAGATCAGAAGATTGAATATTGAAGATTGAAGTTGATCATCTGATAAAGGAAATAGAAGAATAGGAAAAACATGATAAAAAAAGCAAAGAAGAATTAAAAGAAACAAAATGATTAGTTAACAATCTAAAGTCTCAATTTGAGGAAAATAAAGAATGTGAAGAAGACTTGAAGATCCAATTAACTCGGGAAAAAAATTATTTCCACGCGTTAGAATTGGAAATCATCGACTTAAAAAGGATAAATGAAAATAATAATGTAGATCTAATGAATCAAATTAAAGAATCTAAGAAAAATAACGAATCCCAAAAGATCCAATTCACTAAAAAGGAAGAATCATGCTACATGTTGGAATTGGAGGCCATCAACCTAAAAAGGATTCAAATAGAAAACAAGAAAGAAATCAAAAGATTGAAAACTACAAATTTTATCTAACAAAAGTTATGGAAGAGTTGAAGACATCTGAAAAAACTAATAAATGAAAATAAGTCTTGGATGAGATAGAAGAAATATGCATTAATCTAAATACTCAACTTGAACATGCTAACAAAATGGAGGAATCCCTGAATATTCAGTTGACTAAAAAGGAAGAGACATGTCAAATGTTGAAATAAAAAATAGTCAATCTCAAAAAGATGAATGAAAAGACAAATAAAAATGTCAAAATCCAGAATAGCTCAGTTATTCTATATAAGTTTGGAACATTCAAAGATCATCTCATAACAAAACTGGTCTTCGATACAATAAGAAAGAAGACAGTGACAAGTGGAGCACCATTTACAAACATGAGAAATGATCATCCTTCTCAAAACGAAAAGGTGCAATCATAAATTGATTTCAAACCATGAAATTCTTTAAGGAAGGAAACTATATAAGTAAAAAGGAAGAAGAGAATAAAAATGCATATCTCTCAAGACAAAATAAATTCAAGAATGGAAACACATTCAATGGCTATTGTTCTTCTTTTCATAACTTTGGCCATAAAGAAATGGAATGCAAGAAACTAGAGAAAGGATATACAAGAAAATACAAAAAATCAATTAGATGTTGGAGATGCAATTTTGTTGGTAACACAACAAAATTTTGTCATGCAATGATATGTTACAACTATGATAGGTTTGGGAACAAATCCCAAAGCTGCAAGAGCTCAAAAAGTCAATCCTTGAATAATTCATTCAATTCAGGGAGAAAACCTAATAAAATTTGGAAGAATAAAGGATGTGACAAATCTCCAAAAACACAATTAGAAAGAAAAGGTCCAAAAAGCATAATATCTCATAGAAAGATATGGAGAAAAAAATCTGAAGGAGAAAGCAAGAAAGAGGATCTTTCACTTGAAAATGAAGAAATTAATAACAAGAAAATGATGGGTGAAAATCCTAATAAGGAATGTAAAATTCAATATCAAATAGATGAAGCTCAAGAAAGGGAAGTCCCTATAGAATAATAGGACACAATCCTGATGATGTTATAATCATTTAGCCAAATAAAGAAAAATCATTGATAGGGGGAATTGTAGAATATAAGAAGGAGAAAATGAGAGCATCGCCTTAGGGGGAGTATAACATCAGAGAGAACAAGAAAAGATTTCTTGTCATTTTTGTAAAAAGGGGAGAAGAGAAAAAGTAACAAAGAATTTCAAGAGGTATGAATCAACAAAGATCAATTGATATTAGAAAAGATCAAATTGATAACAAAATTGGTATTAGATCAATTGGTATCAATCATCAATTGATATTTCTGTGAAATGTCAAAGAAGAATAAGAAGTAGATCAAGAAAGATTAGTAAGACTCATTCCCTTGTCCTACTTGACAAAGGAAATACAATAAAAACTCACGATGATTATTTTGGTTATCAAATCAAAAAGTAATTAGATTAGTTTTAAAATACTTGATCACTACAATTTGGTATCACTACAAGTTGGTATGAAGAAGTCTATATATTTGAACAAAAATATACCAATAAATTGAGATAAGAAGTTAGTAAATTCACAGGGGGAGAAAAATAGTGAGAGCCTCACTCTTTGTCAATGTTGTCAAAGGGGGAGAGAAGCAGCAAAACAAATTTAAGTAGAAAACAAATTTGGCATTAGATATAAAAGGAGATCAGTGATAGGGGGAACAAAGATACAAGCTAATTTTTTTTTACAAATATGTTTTCATCAATTACAAAGGGGGAGATTGTTGGCATTATTGATTATGTGTTGTCATTGATGGAAACATGAGTCCAACATGTAAAGTAATCAGAAGAAGAGGAATATCACCTTGTGAAAGAAGCAATTCGTGATCATTGTAGATCACGATAGGATAAACAATGATCCTATGACTCTAAAGATCAGGAGAGGTATCATGTAGAGAATCCATGTACAAAAGGAGTAATGAAGCACAAGGAATTAAGAGTTGAGGAGAGTTAGAAAATGAATCTTAGTGCATAAAAGAATGCATAAACAGTTATTAAAATCTCATAAGAAATATATATGAACATATCATAAGGAAGAATATATAAGTAAGCTACAAGATCCATCGATATAACAAAAGGATAGATCATGACTTTCGAAGGATGAATTCATCAGAAATACACAACGACCGTTAGATCTCAGAGTTGCAAAGGAATACCATCAGATCAACATTCGATTAAGTCATGACCGTCAGATCTCAGTGAAGAAATATCGACGACGGTGAACCATTATGATATTCAAAGGATGAGTTAATGTCCGCACAGATTTTGGTTTCTCAATCCATGACGATCGTCGATCGTCACCTGTTAAAAAATTGATGACTCACATTGGTCCATCTACCAACTTGCATATTCCATTGTGTAATTTGAAAATGGTTATAAAGGTCATGTTAGTTGGGACTCTGCAATCATCCCTGATCTTAGATCTCCATGCCAGTTTAAGAACAACCGTCGATCTGAGATATAGATCAACGAATAAATCATGGCCATCCATATCAATGGTTGATTAAGTCATAGCCATTGGATTACGATAGTGGAAGGATAGTGTAAGGATTTAAACTAGACTATTGATCTGGAGTGGACATATTGGAGCCATCGGATCATAGTAAAAGAAAGGAGACAGTCAAATTCGGTGCTTACCAACTCCGGTGGAAATTAGAGAAACAATTACCTGGACCTTCGAAGCCCCAAAGCTTCAGAGTCATGAACTCCCATTGTCCATCGGATAGGAAATTCCTTTATCCATTTATCTATTAAGAACGCGCCAAGAAACATGTTGACCACTTCGGCACTGACCAAATCTGGTGAAAATTGTCTGGACCTCCGAAGCCCCAAAGTCCCAAAGTCACGAACTCCCGTCAACTGTTGGATTAGGAAATCCAGCCAAATGTTGATATGGAGTACCTACGAATGTTAGATATAGGAGGAGGACATGTAACACATCAGGAAATCCATGTCAGCAAGGACACTTGGTGCATTGAGATGGTGAGAAGTGTCAAGGTCTAGTTGGAACTTTAGGTATGTGAAAGTCATGAATCTAGGTGAGACGTGGAAGCCACTCAGCCAGTGCCATGTTAATAGTGATGTGAGAAAGCTACGTCACGCATGCAGTAAGTCCTTCGGGGATATCTAGTTTATACTAACAACAAATACCTGAAGCATCGAAGGTCGAAGTTAGTGATGGTCATTGATCTAAGATCTTCCAGGTTCTATAGATCATTGATCAACTATAGTGGAAGGATAGAGTAAACGTAAATAATGAAGTAACGCTAATTTTTTATCTAATTCGGGAGAATTATTGACCGTTGATCAAGTACAATGAAATGATAGAGTAAGTGTAAATCATAAAATAATGCTAATCATTGATCTAATTTGTGAGCATTCTCGACCGTTGATCAAGTACAGTGGAAGGATAGAGTAAAGCATAAATCACGAAGTAACACTAACTGTTGATATACTTCAGGATAATTTTCAATTGTTGATTAAGCATAGTGGAAGGATATCGTAATAGAAGATGTTAACCGACACCAAGTGGTCACCAATGCTTTATGAATTATTCAGTAGGTTATCACTTTAGAGGAATTGAACTACTTCAGAGTTCTAGTAACCCATAGTCTCGCAGTATCAAAGCTCCGAAATAAGATTTGGACCATTGAATTTTATGGAAACACGTCAACTCAAGATTAACATTTTAGTAAAATTTAGTCTGGGAGAATTGGAAGTTTATAAAAAGAACAAACCCCAGAAGCCCCGAAATACCTGAGGAAATGACAACCATCCATCTCACGATTTAATCCCAACCATTAGATAAGGATAAGAAAATTGTGAGAAATGAGACTTTTAAAAGAAATGATCAGACCATTGATCCAAAATTGTGATCAACGATGAGGATTAAAACCATGAATTGAATTTTCTCGAAATATAACACTTTGAAACATATCACTTCAGAGATAACACGATTTGGTGAGGAGAAGAAAATTTCGAGAGTGCCAAATCCCATAGAACATGGTCCCACCACTAGACATATGCGGGCTAAAAAGGAAAAAGAGAAGAATTACGAAGCACAAAAAATTTGTTAGGATATTTAGACACTTAGGAGTTAGTTAAGATCTACTTGGTCTATTGTATTGTTAGGTAAAAGTGTGTTTTCTAGTTTGTTTCTTTAGTATGCATTTGTATTTAGGAAATCCGACGGTCACGATATGTTCCCGACATAGAGTGATCCAACGGTTCATACTCTCCTCGATATTAATGGCCATTGATCCATGGCTTAACACCCGATTGGTCCATGATCTCTATTTAAAAAGAGAATGGAGGGTCATTTGCCGATGATCGATTGTGAGAAACTCTCTTGTAAAATCTCAATGTAATCTTTTTCTTTGCATTAATAAACTTCTCCAAGTGGTTGTGTTGGGTGGGGTTGTGGATGTTTCCCCATAGGAGTTTTACCATGTGAAAACATCGGTGTGTTGATCTTTGATATGGTTATGTGAGTGGTTACTGAAGGTGTTAGTCCTCTATTGGAATACCTGTGTTGTCGAACATGGTATCAGAGCCTGTTTGAAGACCCGCTCCTGTTGTAGATCGAGATCGTGAAGCCGAGTTGCCTCATCTCCATTTTCTTTCATTTCCATACATTTCTGGGCTGAGAGGACTATTTCATTGCATCCAGAGCACTAGTTTCATTCAAGAACACTTTTCGTTTCACTTGAAAATGTTTCCATTTTCCCAATATACGGCCATTACAGTCAGATCCGGAGGTATAAAGTTTGAATACCCATTTATTTTTATTTTTTGTAGAGAAGTATTTTGGTTTTATTTCGGTTTTGTATTTTTTATTTTTGGGTTTCTACTCTTTTAGATCTGTGTATGCTCTTTTCCCTGGGCCCTGTGTGATCTCGGAAAATCAAAAACAAATAGGAATAGGTCAATATTCTAGGTAAGCTAACCGAGATCTAACCCTTGTTGTCATCGAGAAGCGAAATTTTTTTCTTGTATGAAAAGAGTTTTTTTTAGCACGCTCTCCAAGGCTGTCTTCAACATAAAAAAACAACAACAACAACCCCAATCCTCCTTCTGAACATTACAATATGTTTTCCTAGACCATTTGGTTAAAAGTTGCCTTATTAAGTAAGAGGTCTTGAGTTCAAGTCTCTCTTTTGTTACTTTTTTTGAAAAAGTTCATGCTAAAATTGTAAATTGTATTTCACTTCAAGTATAAAAGTGAATCACTATAAGTAGCTTTAATATTTTATTTTAGAGTTATTTATATTCCATGTAGTTTTTCTTTGTAAAAGTGAGCCCCACTTCTCTTTATAAAAGTGGGTCACTTCATAAAGCAACTTACACTACCACGTGGTCCTTTGGTTACCGTTTATGCCTTTTTTTAAAAGGGCATAACTCTCGCATCCGAAATTCATTTTCAGTGCCTTTTTTTTTAAAACCACTTAACTTTTTGAGCTCTTTCCATTCAAAGAATCGGTTTCAGTTTTTAAATTAGTATTATCTACATATTTAATATGGATTCTACAAGTAATCTCTTACTTATGAGCACCAACTACTTCCAATGGAAATCCCATATGGAGGATTTATTAAGAAGTAAAGGCTTGTCCCAGATTACCTTGGGAAAGGAAACAACACCCACTGATGCTGATAAGAAATCCAAATAGGATAATAGGAATGACGAAGCATGTGGATTAATCGAAATGTCCATCTCTCCTGATTTAAGGTTCCACCTTCAATCAATTGATAAACCCAAAGAAGCTTGGGAAAATATTGAATCTATGTTTAGTAAACACAATATTATTCGAGCACAACAGTTAGAAAATCAAGTACTAACTTTGAGTCCAAGTGATTTTTCTTGCATTGAAGACTATCTATCTAAGTTTAAAACACTCATAACTTTATGTGAAGAATGTAAGATAAAGATAGACTAAGATCATTGCATCTCTCTTATTCCTTCTAAGATAGGTAGTGCATATTTTTTGTTTGTATCTACCTTTTATTCCATACAAGAGGCTGTAGGGGCAGCTTATCAAAAACTCAGTCTTGAGAACTTTTGTGATTCTTTGATTAGAGAGAAAGATAAGCTAGTACAACTTGGAGTGATCAGTACTGCAAGAACCTCCAACAAATCCTTAATTGTCCATCAAAAGGATAAACACAAGAATCCCAAGAAGCAACATCCTCGCCACAACAACAAGCAATATAAGGGTCCCAAACCTACTCAAACAATTTTTTCTCCTAATGGAGACAAAGGAGCAAAATATAAAAATAAGAATATTAACATACATTTTAACTTTTGTGATAAAGATGGTCATGATGAGTCCAAATGTTTCAAGAAGATGGCAGCTTTAGAAGCAATGATGAAGAAGCACAACATTAGTATTGATTCTACTTATTCTTCTTCTTATCATGGACATGCACTTTCTTCTTTTGGTTTCTCCTTCAATACACCTTCTACTTCTACTTCTGATAAGTGGCTTATTGATTCTGGAGCATCTTATCATATGGCTAAGGATAGAGACATATTTTCTACTCTAAATGAATGTAACACCAAGAAAATATTTTTTGGTGATGATAGATCTCTTAGTGTTGAAGGACTTGGAATAGTACTAGTAGAAAATGGCCATTTAAATGATGTATTATGTGCTCCAAGTCTTTCTTGTAACCTTCTATCAGTATATCAAATCACTCATTCGGGTGAAGGTAAAACCATAGAGTTTTCACCTCACCAAGTTGTAATCAATTATCTAAACGATCCTAATCATGTTCTTGCAACTAGAATTGCTGATGATATTACTAGGTTGTACAAGTTTGACAACTTTGGGTCATCATATTTTTCATCAGTTTTTATTGCCCATAGCGATGACTTGAGAAAACTTTGGCATGAGAGGTTTGGTCATCTAAAATATCTCTCATTGCAGCAACCATGTAATCAACATATGGTGACTGGTCTTCCTCTTGTTTCATGCAAAGATGGTGTTTGTGCCAGTTGTGTTCTCGAAAAACATCATCGGGACAGTTTTGAAAAACATGCCTCTTGACATGCCTCGGGTCGTTTGCAGCTTGCTCACAGTGATTTGTGTGGTCCACTTTCTTCTCCTTCCTTTTCTGGGTGCAAGTATTTCTTAACTTTCATTGATGACTTTTCCAGACGTACTTGGGTTTACTTCTTAAAACTTAAGAGCGATGTTTTTAACAATTTTTTGGCCTACAAGGCCCTTGTATAAAAGCAATATGGACATCAAATTAAAATGTTAAGAACAGATAATGGAGGAGAATATGTGAACAATAATTTTACAAATTACTACACTACACAGGGAATCCAAATGCAACACACTGTTCCATATACACCACAACAAAATGGTGTTGTTGAGAGAAAGAACCACACATTAAAAGAAATGGATAATTGTATGATCCAATCTAAGGGATTAAGTCTAAAGTATTGGGCAAAATCCATCAACTGTGCAAATTACATAGTAAATCTCACTCCCACAAAGGCTCTTAAAAATATAACACTGGAAGAAGCTTGGACTAAAATTAAACCAGATGTAAGTCACTTCTATGTATTTGGTAGTATATCATGGGCTCACATTCCTGATGAGAAAAGGAAAGCATTGCAACCTAAAAGTGAGAAGTGTATATTTGTTGGGTATTCTGAAGATGTCAAAGGTTACAAACTTCTTCAATCACATTGTAATGAAATTATTATTAGAAGAGATGTTAAATTTGATGAAAACATCTTGGCCTGCGAGCCTAATTTGGTGTTTGTGCCTTATTTGGCCTGCAAGCCTAATTCGACGGTTGTGCCTTCTTCAGCCTACGAGCCATATTCGACATTTGTGCCTTATTATGATATGGTTTATTCTTCATATGATTATAGTGAGGATGAAAATCCACCCCTGCCTGCTCACCCTCCTTCATATGAGTCCTTTGAACTTGAACCAACACCAGCTCCACTGCTTCTGAGATGTGTCCATTCAACACAAGAAGTATTTGGTGATCTTGTCAGTGATCCTTCATAGTTCCAGTTCCAACGAGCCTCTTCTCTTTTGGCTCAAGTTTCAGAAACTTGTGATCCAGATACATTTGTAGAAGCTTCAGGTCATCCATATTTGGATACAACAACGAATGAAGAGTGTCGTTCTTTAATGGAAAATGATACTTGGGATATTGTACCTCTTCCAAATAAAATAAAACTTGTTAGATGAAAATGGGTCTACAGAACTAAGTATGCATCATATGGAAGTGTTGAAATACACATGGCTCAGTTAGTTGCCAAAGGATTTTCCCAAGTTGAATGAATTGACTATAATGGAACCTTTTCCCCTGTAGAAAAATGAATCCCATCCACCTTGTTCTTGCCCTTGCTGCCTCACATAAATGGGAGTTCCATCAGATGGATGTTAAATCTGCCTTCTTGCATGGAGATTTGCAAGAATAAATCTACATGGAACAACCTCCTAGATATCTCTAGAATGACTATACCCTTGTTTATCACCTCAAAAAATCTCTTTATGGTCTCAAGCAAGCTCCCCGAGCTTGGTATGCCAAAATGGATAACTTTCTTATTGCCACTGGATTCTCTAGATGCCATTATGATCCTAATGTCTATACCAAGAAAGTAGGAAGCTATCTCATAATACTTGCCCTTTATGTTGATGACCTTATCCCTATTGGTAGTGACTCAAAAATTTTAAACCATGTGAAAACCAACCTTAAGAAGAAATTTGAAATGACGGACTTAGGGTTTTTGCACTATTTCCTTGGCCTCCAAGTTTTGCAAACCAATGAAGGAATTTTTCTTTCCCAATCTAAGTATGCTTGTGACCTTCTTCGTCGCTTTCACATGGACGATTGTAAACCAACTCCTTCTCCCTTCCAGTCTGGAGTCAAGCTTACTACCACTTGTACTTCTCCTGAATTTGATGCCACCCTGTACCGTCAGTTAGTTGGTAGCCTCTTATACTTGACTCATACCCATCCTGATATTTCCTTTGTTGTTCGTCTTGTTTCCCAGTATATGAAAACACCCCATGAAAGCCATTGGAAAGAAGCTAAAAGGATACTTCTCTATGTTCATGGTACAGTTCAGTTCGGGATACATTACTATTCAGGGGGGGCTCCTTTATTGGTTGGTTTCACTGATTCAGATTGGGTTGGTGACCCTGATGATCAGAAGTCTACTACAGGTTATGTTTTCAGCCTTTGTTCAGGACCTGTCACTTGGGCCTGTAAGAAACAATAGGCTATTGAACTTTCTTCAGCAGAAGTAGACTACCGAGCAGCGGTAAATGCAAGTGAGGAAGCTCTGTGGCTTTGACAGATCCTTTCAAAGTTTGGATTCCAGCACCAGCATCCGACCAGCCTTTGGTGTGAAAATTAGAGTGCCATCAAGCTCACAAAAGAATGAGTTCAACATCAGCGTAGCAAACACATCGAGATACACATGCACTTCATTAGAAATCTCATTCATGATCAATTTATTGAAGTTCTATTTTTCCCTACAGAAGATCAAGTTGCAGACATTTTCACAAAGTCTCTTACAGAAGCGAAGTTTTCCAAACTTTGATCTATGTTCGGAGTTCAGGAAGTTGTCATTAAGGGGGGATAGGCTCTAATGCCTCCTTCCTTCTCCTATTGTGTCACTACTATAAATCTTTCAATCCTATCCAAATTTGTTCTTAAGGGGGGATGTTAGGATATTTAGACACTTACGAGTTAGTTAAGATCTACTTGGTCTATTGTGTCATTAGGTAAAAGTGTGTTTTCTAGTGTGTTTATTTAGTATTCATTAGTATGCATTTGTAGTTAGGAAATCCGATGGTCACGATATGTTCCCGACATAGAGTGATCCAACGGTTCATACTCTCCTCAATCTTAATGGCCATTGATATGTGGCTTAACACCCGATTGGTCCATGATCCTATTTAAAGAGCATAGAGGGTCATTTGTCGATGATCGATTGTGAGAAACTCTCTTGTAAAATATCTCTGTAATCTTTTTATTTGTATTAATAAACTGCTCCAAGTGGTCGTGTTGTTTGCAGCCATGGATGTTTCCTCGTAGGGGTTTTACCACATGAAAACATCGGTGTGTTGATCTTTGATCTAGTTATGTGAGTGGTTACTGAAGGTGTTCGTCCTCTATTGGAATACCTGTGTTGTCGAACAAAATTGGCCTTGTGATATAGGAATAACGGTGAAAGAAGAGGCATCACTTAAATTAATAATATTTTGGTTCTGCGCATATGGTCATATGAAAATGGTTTAAAGGAAGCGCCTCCGTAGAACTCAATTTCTGCAAGATTCGTAGTGACAGGTTTTTTGCTAGAATAGAATAAAATGAAAAAAAAGGGATTTGAAGTCTTTAAATCAAACTAATAATAATAATAATAATAATATAAATTATTATTATTAATTCAAATGAAGATGTGTATGAAAAGGTGTAATGGTTCAAACAAAGGGACATAATGGTTCAAACACATGCCTTTTAGGATACTATATAAACAAAGACGTATGGTGAGAAAAAGATGTAGTTGAATTTGTTGAAGTATATATATTTATATAGAATGGATTGAATGAAGGTTCATTCTATCAGGTTAGTGCCTGTTTACAAGTTGGGTCTTGTATGAGGATTGGATTCATGACATCTTATTTGGATATGAGATCAACAAGTTGCAACTTGTTATGAGGGTTGGATTCCTTATTTCCCGGTTGGATGTGAGAACTACAAGTTGGGTATTGTAACAGAGATATGGGTCTCTCATAATTGTTTGAAACCAAGTCCAATAATATGGAGTTGAAACCAAATCGTTAGATGAAAATGGCATTAAATTTTTTTTATTTTTTTTTTACGAAAACGGTTATGTTGCATTTATCGGTTCTCTGGCCAGCCAGAATCAGAAAGTTACAAATTTAAAGAAGGTTGGTGACCTCTAACAGTACTGCCAACCTTCTTGTGAATGTCTTGGAAGACCATTCCCCTCTACTCCTTGATCTAACTCGATAATATGACAAGGAATGCATACATGAGTAAATTCTCACAAACTGTGAGCATAGCAAAAGACAGAAGCAGAGCATTAAATCGAGGGGGTTGAAATTTTCCCCTTAATGTAGGGGTCCAGCTTTTTCTGAGATCCTAAAGAAATGTTGGAGGCCGCCTCCTTTTCTCTGCGCGCTTTGTTGGTCTTTCGCCCTCGGGTAAGGGGTGGAGACGGGACTGAATTGTCTTCAGGTTCAGAAGTTCCCCCAGAGCCGCTAGAGGGGACTGTAACCACCAGACCTGCATGGGAAGAGGGTTCCGGTTCTAAAGCCCGGATTTCTCTTCCTGCTCCTGAATTTGGGGGGGTGGATTCCGGAAGGCTTTCGTCTGCCGGAGGATCTTTCTAGTCTGCTATTGCTTCTAGTTCTAGGGCTTCATCTTCCTTCAGCGCATCAAAGCTGTTTTTGTTTTCTAATGTTGCCTCTTCTGAGTGAGTGGCCTTTGGGGCCTGGGCTTATGGATCATTTCGCCTTGGTTGCCTTCGCCGATTCGATACTGGCTGAAACTCATCTTCTTTGACTGGTCCCGGCTCCTCTGAGCCTTTAGGGCAGCTTCTTACGAAGTGACCGTAATCATGACACCGGAGGCACTTAAAAGGATTTTTTTCATAGTCCAGCTCTTGGATATGGCACCAATCCCCCAGGGAGAGCTTAATGGCTTCCGGAAGACCTTTCTCGAGGTTAACCTCAACACAAATGCGAGCGCAGGTAAACTAGTCCCCTTTCGGCTCTACCCTATCTAGGAAACGCCCAAGTTTATTTCCAATGTCCTTCAGAGAACTTTTCCCCCAGAGATGCAAGGGAAGGTGAGGCAGCCTAACCCAGACAGGGGTTGCAGTGATCTCAACTTCGGGGTTGAAGTCAAGAGTCCAGGGGGCTAAGAACAGTCCTCTCAACCCCATAAAATAGGGTCCATATCTGAACACTAGATCACAATCCTCTTTGCTCGGGAATCTGAAAACAAAAAACCCCTTCCCTATAGCTAACAGAGAGACGTCTCCCTGTATCAGCGGCTTCCAATGATCATTTGTCCATGCCTCCACCGTTTTGGCGCTAGGCCATAACCCTGTAAACTTTTCGATGAGGGCCCTGTCTGCTAGATGGAGGGCAAGCTTGCAAGGCTCCTCTAAAGATAGCTCCAGAGAAGGGATCTCCTCCATCTTCTTAACAAACTTAGACGGGAGAGAAGGCTTGGGTTTGGGTCCTGTTGAGTGGACCAATGCTTTGAATGCTTCCAATCGGGCTTTCCCTCTCTCGCCAATCAGATCTGGGGCCATCTTAGGAGGCCGTCAACCTCCAGCAGGTCCAGTCGCAGCGGCAAGCACGCATGAAAAAACGCGGCGAACAGTCCACGCAGGAGCGCTCTTGAAGGTGCCGAATCGCGTCTCTGTACGTAGAGAACCAGATCGGCTGCTGCTGTCGAGGGTCCTCGCTCCTGCAAACGAAAACTAGCGTTGGGCGGCTAGGGTTTAGGCCCTAGCCGCGGCGAAATCCATCTCTCCTCATCTCGTCGATAACCCATCTTTAAATTCGATGGCATTAAATTTTTATTACCTTAACAAAATAAATTTTTTTTTTAGTGGAATATGGGGTATGTTACATTTATCATAGTCTCACTGGCAGTAAAGCAGGCTGCAAGGTTTTGTACTTTTAATGAATGTAGGTTTTTGAAGAAATACACTATTGAATTATGAAATTTGTAGATTTGAAGAAATCTAATCAATCATCTAAAAATGAAATCAATCATAAATTGGAAGTATAAACTAAAGTAAGATCTGAATTTTAAATATAGAAACTAAAGAGATGATATGTAAAGAAAAGAGTGAAATAGTTTACCAAAGTAAGAAGGTGCATAAAATAAATATATCCACACCAATTTATAGCAGTGAAATGAACCAACGCAAGGGGGCCCTCGAGGCTTGGAACATGCATATGAATAATAAAACTAGCTGAAAGAAATCAAGGATCTTTTATTAAGCATAAAGATTGTTTACAACTTGAGTTCAAAAGTTTTTTCTCTAATTAAAATCCCCTCAAAGCTTCATATTTGGCTTATTCATACAAAAATGAAATGTAATAGATTATCCTATAAATACTCTCATGGAGTAATGATACAACCAAATAGCTCATAGATAAGTTGATTTGATCCTCATTTGGGTGATGATTCCATGATTTCATTAATTAGATCGAATCTTTGCATTTTCTATTGTGGAATTGTGTGTTGGTACCCACGTTTACTAGAGCATTGACCAATGGGTTTTTGGTTCTTTTTCTTGCATCCAAGAGGACACACATCATGGTATGAAGACATAGATTGGAACCCACATGGTTGATTCCTCCAACTCATCCTGCAATCATCTATATGAATGATGGATTACAAGAGTAGAGTTATTCCTAAAATTATTGATAAAATCCAATTTGTGCTCATGTTAACATTTTGATTTTTAAGAATTAAAAATAAATTAAGAAAATGTATGGTGGATGTATGAGTTGACCCGAGTTATGCTTTAGTTCTCCAATAAAACCCTAGAAACCATTGACCCCTCTGATTATACTTGGATCTTATGTTACCTTTCTACGCAAACCCGAGCTACTCTGTGTCCAACCATATCTCAATCTCCTTCTTAGTTGGATTCCATGGCTTGAAAGTCCCTTTCTACCATTGCATTTTCTTCTTTGTCCTTCCCGTAAAATCCCTTTCAAACTAAACTTATGAGTTCCAACCAGAAACAGAACCATTTTTTAGATGTATGGGTTGACCCGAGTTCTTCTTTAGTTTTCCAACAAAACCCTAGAAACCATTGGTCCCTTTGGTAAACCAGGAGGCAACGTTGTGCACAAATTGCATAGTGAATTCTCACCTAAAATGGATTATGGGTGACTGCAGGACCTAAATATTTGCATTCATGGAATGGATGGTGCTCATGGGGATGTTAGACCTTCTACTTTATCTCAGATGCATCGTTATTTTCTACTTCATATATATCAGATATACCATTCAACCTTTAATATCCATTAAGTGTAAACAACATAACTACTTTAGTGCACACTGCAAATTAACCTTAACATATTCATTCATTTATCCATCCATTCATCATAAATCATAGCAACAAATAAAGAACACATTCCACACATTGACACAATATTTTACCATTGTTCACCCCCCATGGGATACATCCACAAAGATTTGGCATTTTATGCTTCTTTATTCATGTTCATCAAAATAGTGTAATGCGTACATTACATCATAAGCTTGGTAATGATAAGGATGACAAATGTCACACTAGGATCCACAGCTTGTGACCTGACCCTCACTTACACTCCATAAGTCTCCAAAACTGACTTAATATGAACTCCACATCTCTCAACAAAAAACAAGTACTATGACTCAAAACTCAAAAGGTTCTCACCAATAATTCTAAACATGCCAAAAGATACAAGATCATATTTATCTACCTCATACTTCATATTTATACTACAAAAGTGCGTAAAACCCCATTTCAATGATTACCAAAACCCTAACCCTAGTGTATTACATTTGTCCACTCTACAACCTCCTACGCATGGCTGGTATTAAATCCAACCATTCCCTCACCACACTACCCTTCTTCGTCCTTTTGGTGTGCTACTTTCCCTTCTTTCCTAGCGCGTGCTACTCCTTTAGTCCATTCCTTCTCTTCCTACCTCATTTGTTTCACTCTTCCTTATTCCTCAAACTTTTCTCCCAAAATATCATGTTCCAAGATTACCTAATATGACTTGTAATGTATTTATTAGGACAAGATGGATAGAAAATGTGCCTAAAAGAGAGATATTAGGGAGAAAGGGACATAGATTTAGATTTTTTATAGATGGAAAAAGAGAGTACTAACACTATATTCATGTGGATATCCAACCAATACTTCCTCTCAAAGATGGGAAATCCTTCATCATCAACACACACAAAGGAAAATAAAAAATTTCACCAGTAAGTTCCAATAAAGCTAAGAAATTGATCATTTCTAACAAGAAATATGTTTTACATTTCCTAAGAGAAAAACAATATGGTGAATAGACATTAAAAATAAACACATCCCTAGAAAGGTGTACTAAGGAGAAGAAAATTGAATTGGAGGAGTTGTTAAAGGCATGCAAGGGAGTTTTCCAGGAGCCTGAATGACTACCCCCTAAGAAGAAAGTGGAGCATGAAATCCAATTATTTCTAGACTCCATCTTGTCAAATATTAGGTTGAACAGATAGTTCATTCTTGAAGAAAATGAGGTAAAGAATAATTTACAGTAGTTGTTGTTGCTTGGTGTGATTCGACCAAGTACCTAATCATGTGGGTCACCCATCATAATTTTTCCCAATAAGGATGGGACTTAGAGAATGTGTATGGATTATACAGAATTAAACAATATTACACTGAATAATCAATAGCCTCTACCCATTATTGATGATTTGTGGGACCAATTGCAACATTCCAATTAGTTTACAAAGATGGATTTAAAATCAAGATATCAACATGTACAATTAAAAGAATAAGATACCTAGAAGACTATTGGAAGTATAGTTGTCATTGTTGTCAATGGTACATAGGACACAAGTTTAGAGAAATAGTGATGCATCATGCAAAGATCGTGCATGTCACAAACTCAAAGAAATAGAAATGCATCACACAGAGATCAGAGTGTTGGAAGTCTGGTTGTAATTGATGTCAACAGTGCGCAGGACACAAATTCAGAGAAATAGCATTGCATCACACAAATATCACACAGGTCACAAGCCAAGATAAGTAACGTAGAGATCATGCATGACACAAGCTTAGGAAGAAATAGCAGTGCATATTGCAGAACCCAGGCTCAGGATAAATAGTGTTTCATCACGTAGATATCGATCCATTGAACAATATTCTATATCAATGGTGATAGATGTACCACGCTTCGTCCATTTAACCTACCGCACACAACATGGAGTTAATATTAAAACCTCATTGTTGTGCCCCTTACCATGCATGACATGAAAGGATTTTTAAAAACAACATTGTTGAGTTTCCTATCGTGCACGACATGGAACTAATATTAAAATATCATTTTTGAGTTCCCTACTGCGCGCGGCATGGAAGTAGTATTAAATCCCCATTGTGACAAGTTCCAATAAACAAGAAGACAAAAACCATTGCGACAAGTTCCAATATGCAAGAAAGTACAATATCATTGCAACAAGTGTTTGAGACATAGTAAGGCGTAGCTGATTGGGACAAATTCTGAGATTAAAGTAGGAACATTATCATTGTGACAAGTTTTTGAGACACATGAGTCACATACCCATTAATAAAATTTATGAGACATAAGAGGCACATCCCATTGCGACAAGTTCTGAGATGCAAGAAAGCACAATATCATTGTGACAATTTTTTGAGAAACATGAGGTGCAAACCCATTAATACAAGTTCTGAGATGCAAGAGGTGTAGCTCATCGAGACAAGTTTTGAGACAAGAAAGTCACAACACCATGGTTTTAGGAACCTACAAATATCAAAATAGCATAAAAACCTCAGAATAAGTACTCAACGCCTTGACATAGAGAAAAATTCAAATAATAAGCCTCTTCGAGGGAGAAACCTCCTTATACATCATATGAATTCAAAAATTCCATATTATTCCAAATGAAAAGGTCTTATAGGAGACTAGGATGTAAAATTACAACTAATGGACCCAAGATGACATAAATAAAATAAAAATACTAATGTAATATGCTCCAATTAAGGGGTAATGTGCCACTATTTAGGGATTAACATGCCACTCCCCTTCACACAACTGTTCTCCACAATGATTGAGTAATTTTGAATTCTTATGTATAAAATACTCATCTTCCCAAGTTGAATCTTCAGCAGGTAGTTTCTTCCACTTAATGAGATACTCTGAAATGGATCTATTCCTTAATTGATGAATGTTGTGTTAGTGATAGCTTCATGCTCCAATATGATTTTTCCTTCTTTGTCAATTTCTAGCAATATAGTTTGAACTGGGATCTTGTCACATATAACCTTATTTAAGCATGAAACATGGAAAACTGGGTGTACTCGCAAAGATGTATTTAGCTCTAATTTGTATACGATAATACCAATATTTTGGAACACCTTATATGGGACATAGTACTTTGGTGATAATTTATTATCCTTCTTAGCTTGCTTGAGGGACATCTATTTTTACGATTGTAGTCTTAAAAATATCCAATCCCCTACTTCAAAACTTCTTTCACTATGATGTTGATATGCTTACTGTTTCATGTGATTTTGTGCCATGGTCAGGCTGTCCTTTAAGAGTCAGAGAACATTTTGTTGATGCTTGATGTGATCTTCCACTGCTTGAACCTTATATTTTTATTTTAGAGAAGAAGTGATGGACGATGGGTGAAATCCATAGAGCATCGTAAATGGTGTAATTTTTTTTGCAATATGAAAGGAAGTGTTATACCACCATTATGCCAAGGTTAACCACTTGAACCATTGTGTTTGTTTGTGGTAGACAAAACAACAAAGGTAGACTTCCAGACATTTGTTCACTATATTAGTTTGTCCATCAGATTGAGGATGATTAGATGAGCTATGATCCAATTGATTACCCTAACAAAAAATTAATTCTTTCCAAAAATGTCCATTGAAGATGGGATCTCTATCACTTACAATAATATTTGGACTTCCATGTATATTTTGAGTTGTCTCCATGAATGCAGTGGAAATTGTACTCACTATTAAAGGATGAGAGATTGCACAAAATTGTGTGTACTCAGTCTATCAATAATCACCATGATGACACTCTTTCCTTCATACTTCAATAACCATGTGATGAAATCCATGGAAACCTCCTCCAAGAATTGACTTGGGATGGACAATGGTTGTAAAAGACATGGGGTATTAATTGTTTCCACCTTATTTTGTTGGAAAATAAAACATCCTGCCACAAACCATTGAACATCAGTTTTAAGGCTATCCCGAAAAAATTCCTTTTTGACCCTATGATAGGTTTTAAAAAATCTTGAGTGCCTTCCTACCAGAGAGGTGTGCAATTCCAAGAGTAAATTTTGTTTGATTTGGTAGTTCTTACATAAATATAAGAGAACTTCGTACCATAGCGAATCATTTTTCCATGTAAATGTATCTAATGCACTAGAATCCTGTTGCAACCTTTGAATGAGACTCCACATTTTTTCTCCATTCTTCCATTGATCCCTTTATTTTGTTATCCATTTAGGTTGGATGATCGAGATATCATAGACAAAGGCCTCAACATATTCATCCTTTCTTGAGAGTGGATTTGCCACAACATTTTGCTTCCCTCTTTTGTAGATGATTTCCAAATCATAACCCAACATCTTGGTCACCCATTTTTGTTTTTCTTCTAAATATAGTCTTTGTTCCAAGAATTATTTAGGACTATCATGATCTGTTTTGACCTTTAAGTGCTTGCCTATTAGGTAAGGGTTCCATTTCTTCAATGCATGTATTATTGCCATCATTTCGTTCTCATAAATGGGTTTGTGTAAGTCCTTTCCCTTGAGTGTGTAACATCCCCAACCACCCATGGCCAAGACACACTATGCCAGAGAACACTTTCGTTCTCTCAAAGTGGAAAATACTGTGACATACCCAACAACCAACTGTACTATGCCTAATAAAAATTTCTAATTGCGTGCAATTAGAAATATATACATGCAGAACTCTTGTGGAAGATTTATATCTAAAACGTAACAGACAAATACATTACGTAAATGCACAAATTCACATTGAAATAATAGTAAACATAGACATGTAGCATATACAGGAAATACCCAAAAACCTACAGACAATTATAACCATGCATATGATAAACCCATAAAATAAACATGTAAATAACAATGAAACATGTAATTTTATCACACAATTAACACTTATATTTTTAATAATATCACCAATTGTGTGCAGACCTTCCATGAACCTCCCATCTTTAGACCACACTGTTCATCACTCTCAACAGTGAGTCACCCCCGAGCTAGGACTAAAATCCACCTAGTAAAGCGATTCCTAACCAGGCTATAGGCTCATAGACAATAGGAAATACTCTATCACGTTGTCCATTCAAATAACAACCTACAGTCCCTCATTCCCCACATGTCTATCCCACCCCAGGAAGTGTGCTCCTTCTCTGCTCAACAGTCCTTCGGCTACCCCACTTCCTTTCTGGGCTTCAACAACAGGCCAGACAGGAAGTCTCAGAGCCCTGTAGCTACAGTTTAGCACCTTCAGGAAATCAATTCCCAATGATTCTCTCACCCATAGAATTTCTCACGGGCCTGACAACTCGCCCCTTCAATATCCCACTGGCATGACAACCCGCTTCTTTAATCCCACTCCCAAGATAACCAGGTACACCAACACAAAATGGCTATGGATATTGGTTCTGGTATAGTGATAGGAATCTATGGAGGATAACTCACTGCGTGAGTGAAAATGATCATGGCATCATGGCTGAATTATGGAAGGAATCTTGGAAAAGATGGTGGTAAGAATAATGGGGGCATGTGAAAATGAACTAAGTCCCAACAATATTTATGCATGTCCCCAACTTGACACTTTTCATGTTGGGAGCTACTTTGGCCCACTTGTCCCCAACTTTAGAACTTAGGATAAAATAATTATCCATAATTTATGATTTAAGAAATATTAATATAATATTCCTTTTTGGATTAAGCTCTATGGCTTAGCCCTTTTCCTTAAATTTTAGGCCCCACCCTTTCCCTAACTAGTGTATTTTAGTCCCCCATCTCTTTTATTGTGGTCGGTCTGCACACAGTAATGTATTTTATATTAATCATGAGACATATACAAAAATAGGCGCACTGGCCTTTAACATATAGGCTCTCCAGCCTAATCAAAACATAATCATCCTAGATTATAATAACTATCTCAAAAACCTATAAAACATATCATATACACAAATTCTCCTTGGCCTCAATGTCGCACGCACTTAAGATGTTGCGCACGGTATCCTGGAATGTGCACAATTCCACATTTTACTTCTCAATACATGCACGCACTATGCCATGAAATGTGCATATAAAAATGATATCAAACCAGCTCACCAACTTAAGTACATTTGTATTTACATTTACAATTGGGTTCGTCCTTAGGGGTATTACAATCCCCTCCCCTTATTTATGCATTGTCCTCAGTGCATCATGTACCCATGTACAACTAAATTTCAAAAATCCTCAAAATGATGCGGGTATTCTTTCTACATTGCATCCTCATGCTCCCAAGTAGCATCCTCAAAACTGTACTAGGTCCATTGTACCTTTACAATCCCTATGGCTTGACTCTGGATATATTTGATTTTTCAGCCCAGAATGCACACCGGATGCACTTGAAAAGTGCCTTCTTGCTCCACCTGAATCACATTCGAAACAATAACATGATTAGTATCAGGTATATATTTCTTTAGCAATGATACATGGAATACATTATGAATAGACATAGATGCAAGCAATGCAATCATACAAGCTACTGAACCAATCCTCTCTAGGATTTCAAATGGCCCACAATAGTGAGCTGCCAACTTTGAAAAATTTCCCAACTTCAGGGAACTTCTGTTGTCTTTCACTTTCAAGAATACATGGTCACCCACTTTAAATTACCTGTGAGTTCTACCCTTATCATCATAGATTTTCTACCTATCTTGGGTAGCCTTTAAATTTTGTTTTATTTTCAACATTTTCTCTTCCATTTCCCTGAGAAAATATGGCCCAACCACTTCTCTATCTGTTGGGTTATCCCATCTTTCCGGTGTGTTGCACTTTTTTCCATAAAGTTCCTCAAATGGTCTCATCTTTAGAGATGCTTGATACCCATTGTTATAAGCAAAATCTACCAAGTGTAGGTAGTCTTCCCATTTTGATGGTTTATCTATCACATACATCCTCAACATATCCTCAATCACTTGATTCACCCTCTATGTTTGTCCATCTATTTCTAGATGATAAGTTGTACTAAAATTCAAATTTGTTCCAAATCCATTAAATAATCCCTTCCAAAATTTTGAGGTAAATTTTGGATCTCTGTCAGACACAATTGTCCTGGGTATGCCATGTAATCTAGCAATTTACCTCATATAAACATCAACAATGTTCGATGCCTTGTGAGTGAGCTTAACTGGAATAAAATGGGCAGCTTTAGTAATCTTATCCACCACTACCATGATAGAATCATGTTTCTTGTTTGTTCTGGGAAATTTGGTAATGAAATATGTGGTTACAACTTCCCATTTCCACTCAGGAATGGGTAATGGTTGTAGAAAACCAGCTGGGTGTCTATGCTCAACCTTTAATTTTTGACATTCCAAACATCTGGCAATAAAATCAGAAACCTCTTTCTTCATGCCTAGCCAATAATATTGGCTCTTGACAGTTGTAATAGTTTTTTGATATCGTGGGTGCCCAGCATAAGGCACATTATGCATTTCTCTCAATATCAATTTTTTCAACTCCTTGGAATTTGGTACATAAATTCTTCCCCTGTACATGAGAATTTCATCTTTATCTAGCTTGCATTCTTCAATTTTCTACTACATATTACCTTGTTGTAGTTTTGCCACTAAATCCTTGTATTGCAAATCTGATTTGGTAGTCTCTATAATTTTGTGTTTCAAGTGTGATTGATACATGCTAATTGTTGTAGCATGCATTTCATTCACTCTTCTATTGAGTGCATCAGCCACTTTGTTCTCTTTCCCCTTGATATGCTTTATATCAAAGTCATATTCACTTAGAAATTCTAACCATCTGTTTTGCCTAGCATTTAGAGTTGGCTGATCAAAAAAATATTTCAGACCATTGTGGTCTATCCTCATCTCAAACCTTTTCCCCAAAAGGTAGTGTCTCCATTTCCTTAAGGCATGTACTATGGCTGCCAACTCCAAATCATGAGTGGCATAKTTTCTTTCATGCTCCTTCAACTTCCTTGATTCATAACCTATAACAAACCCATTTTGACTGAGGACTCCACCAAGTCCCTCTTTACATGCATCTATGCATACAATGAAGTCTTCATTTTGGTCTGCTATCCTTAATATTGGAGCACTTGTTAATAATTGTTTCAAGTGTTGGAAATTCTTTTCACAATCCAATGTCCACTAAAACTTCACACCCTTTCTTTGCAAGGAAGTGATTGGGTGTGCAATCTTTGAAAATCCTTCTATAAATATCATATAGTATCCTGCAAGGCCCATAAATGATCTCACCTCTATCACATTCTTTGGCACTGCCTATTCTCTAATGGATTCTATCTTCTCATGATCCACTGCTATCCTATCCTTTGAAATGATATGACCCAAATAGTGAATTTGCTTCTGATAAAATGACCACTTGCTCAATTTGGCGTACAATTGATGCCCCCTTAATAATTGCAAAACCATCCTCAAATGATGGTCATGCTCTTCCTCTGACTTGGAATATGTGAGAATGTCATCCAAAAAGATAATGACAAACTTGTCTAAATATTCTCGGAAAACACCATTCATTAAGCACATGAAAACAGCTGGGGCATTTGACAACCCAAATGGAACCACTGTGAACTCATAATGACCATACCTTGTCCTGAAAGTGGTCTTGTTGATATCTTCCTCTTTAATCCTTACCTGATGGTATCCTGACCTGAGATCTATCTTTGAAAAGATCTTTGCATCCTTTAATTGATCAAAAAGATCATCAATCCTTGGCAGGGGATACTTGTTCTTAACAGTCACTTTATTCAACTGTCTGAAATCAATGCACAATTTTAATGTTCCATCTTTCTTCTTCACAAACAAGACTGGGCCACCCCAAGGTGACACACTTGGGTGTATATACCACTTCTTCAGAAGCTCTTCAAGTTTCATTTGCAACTCCTTCAGCTCTAGTGTACTCATTCTGTAAGGATTCTTTAACACTAGAGTTGTTATAGGCATTAGATTTATAGAGAAATCAATGTCCCTCCTTGGGGGTAGTCCTGGTACCTCCTTGAACACATCTTCAAAATATTTCAGGACTACATAATCTTCTAAATTTGCACCTTATATTTAGGTGTCTCCTCCATATGAGATGCAAATATTTGACACCCTTTTCTGTAACATTTCTTCAATTGCAATGCTGAAATCTCTCTGATGGTTACTGCTCTAGGAATTCCCTACACTTTCCTTAGTTTCCCTTCCTCATCCAGGAAAGTAAATGCCTTATTATGACAGTCTAGGACGACATGATGTTGGTCCAATCAATCCATCCCAATTAGATAGTCATAGAAACCTAAAGGCAAGATGTTCAAATCTGACTAGGTGTTCATTCCATTCATGTCCATAAGACATGACTTAACCATCTCATTAACTTTTCTTTTGGTTCCTGTAGCCAGATGCACCAACCAAGATTTCCCATGCTTTCTTCTTGGCAATTGCAAACTTTCCACCATCTTTGGATCTATATAACTATGACTAGCTCCTAAATCAATTAAAATAGCAATGGTTTGGTTGTTGATCATACATTCCACTTCAATGATATGTGACTAATACTCTTCTTGTTTATTGTCCAAGGCAGCATAGATCCTAGGTACATTTATGCCAATGTCCTCCACTATTTCATCTTGTTGTACATTGTGAACAGTTCTCCCTTTTTCACCTTTGTGAGGACAATCTCTGAACATATGATCCTCTTTACAACCTCAACATTGAATAGGTGGTTTCCTTGGACTTTGACTCCCTGTGTCAATCATTTTGGGTTCTTTAGGAGTTTGTTGTCCCTGAGGATTGTTTCTTAAGAATGGTGGATTATATCCCTTCTTTCTCTGATCCACCTTGAATTTGTTTTTGTCTTCCCAAGATTTTTGGAATGTTGGACTTTTTTGTTGATCATATAGGCATTTATCTCACCTTATGGTATCCTCCAATGTCTTGGGATAATCATACTACATTGTTTCACTGATAAATGATGGCAATCCATTCAAATACCTTTGAATCTTCACTGTCTCATCCTTGATGAAAGAGACATACTTCAATAGTTCTAAAAACATTCTCTCATAATCATCAATGGTCATACTCCCAAGCTTGAGTTCAAAGAAATATTTCATTTTCTTGTCATAGTATCTCCAAGTATTTCTTCTCAAAATACCTCTTGAATTCCCTCCAAGTAACACGTTTCTCTTTAATTTGTTGCACCTGCACAAGTTGATCCCACCACATGGATGCCTTTCCCTTGAGTTGATAGATGGAAATTATACCCTCTACATGAGAAGAATAATTATGAAATTGAAAATACTTTCTCATGCCCAACAACCATGTTTCTGCATCTTCATCCTTCTTGTGCTCACCATCAAATGTAGGAGGTTTGATTTTGTTCATTTCTCATCGTAGCTCATCCACCTAAGACCTCTTGTACTTCCTAATAGGGGATGGACTTGAGTTGTTGTCTTCTCTCTTATTGGAATGCCTTGGGGAGTTATGGTGATGTCTTCTAACACTTCTTGATTTTCTTTCTCATCATGAGACTTGTGACTTCCCGATTTGCTCGAGCCACTCTCCTTATCCAATTTCTTTTCTATTCTTTTCAAGCTCTGTAATAACTTCATTTTGAATTCATCTTGCTACTCCTTGGCTCGCATAAGAATTTCATTATCATCCTTATGTATTTGGACATCCTTCTACAAATGTTTAATGGTCTCTTCCATATTCATGTTTTCATTCCTTTCTTCTCCATGTCCATTGGAGTTAGTTCCTTCCATGCTCAAATGGACATCCATCCCTATGAATTCATCTTCTTGGATGTAATTACCTTGTGCCTCTTCCATTAATATAGACTCTAATTTGATCTTGATCTAGTTTTTGTTAACTTTGCAAAATGTGCAACCAACAAAACTTTTCCAGGCTAACTGTTTCAACAATTTCAGGAAAATATGAACCATTATGGTTCAATAATATATATCATAATTGTTTATTCTGATTTCTTGAAAATTC
The DNA here is from genome assembly GCA_009831015.1 of Picea engelmannii. Classification (NCBI taxonomy): domain Eukaryota; kingdom Viridiplantae; phylum Streptophyta; class Pinopsida; order Pinales; family Pinaceae; genus Picea; species Picea engelmannii. The sequence goes on along the minus strand of ML777293.1, from coordinate 1,118,520 downwards.
AAATTCCTTGATCAATTTTATGGGTGGATAATTATATTCCACTGTCCAATACCTTTCCAACGCCTTCTCACATTCTCAATTCCGAGTCTTGAGCAAAACGTTATGACGATTTAAAATTATTCCATTAACTTTTTTATTCACACTTCAACCTTGCACAATTCTGTGCTGCAATTATGCACTCTTGCACTTAATCCATTGAAACTTTCATAGGAGCTCAATTTATTTTCCTCATATACATATTATGGACATTTTGTCCAAGTTTTGGAGCCCACTGAAAATCTAGGCCAATTTGTGTTTTTGGACTAAAATGGTACAGGTACGTTCTTTGCCCTTTTTAACCATATTCAACATGCCTAGAAATTTAATTTATCTCTAGGACTGTATTCTATGGTTCAATATCTTTCCATTGAATTCTCTTACGCCTCAATCTGATTCTGGAGTAGAAGGTTATGGCTCCATGAAGCTAGTTGGGTCTTATAATTTACCCTTCACTGTTTTTGTTGTTCTTCACCCTTCAAACAACTTTGCACGCACAAATTTCAATATGTGCAGCCATATTTACCTTATGCTACAACGTCACAAGGTAAATCATGGTTCACACACTTTAAAACCACTGTGTATCACTTCTTTTTCATGCCAATAATCTTGTGCGCGCTTTTGTGTCGTGCGCCAATATCTACCGTGCGCAGTTTTGGTTCTTGCACTATAACCCGTTGCGCGTAGTTTTTTTTTTTTTTTTGTATCGCACGCAATATTCCATGTACAATTCACTCTATGCATTGCACCATTCCAATTTAAGTATGCCTCCACCGCGCATTGATACTTTGCGTGCACCATACTAAACTGTCGCGCGACAACATATACCCATATTGCGTGCGCCAACCAAAATTCTCTGTGCTCTGCCAATACTGCATACACCTTGCATGCCATTATTATGTGTGTGTACACCGCACACACCTTCTTATGTTTGTGCACTCTACGCAATACTAAATTTATTGTGCACACCCACACACCAATATTTTTCCGTGCGGCACCAAAATTTTCCGCTTGCACCCTCACTCCATATTTTTCCGCGCAACACCAAAATTTAACGTGCGCATCAACACACCAATACCTTGCCATGCAGTGCCTAATCTTACCTATCCCGATATTTTCATTGCACCACATGAATTTTTGGTGCACCCAACTACGCACATTCACCTTTATGTGCATCGATTCCTCATGAATTTTGCTGCAGAAATTGGGGCTTTTCCCCATTTCCACCCAGTTGCTATTACTTTTTACCATGGATGCTCTAGAAACTGAAATTCAGCCACTTTGAAATAAATCCTATATGACATTTTTCTTCAACTCAACTTTCTCAGCCCATCCAGGCTCAGTGTTGAAAACTAAAGCTATGATACCAATTTGTAACATCCCCGGCCACCCATGGTCGGGCCACGCTATGCCAGAGAACACTTTCATTCTCTCACTGCGAAACATACTCTGACATACCCAACAACCAAATGTACTATGCCACATAAAATTTTCTAACTGCATGCAATTAGAAATATATACACAGAGAACTCTTGTGAAAGCTTTATATCTAAAATGTAACAGACAAATACATTACGTAAATGCACAAATTCACATTGAAATAATAGTAAACATAGACATGCAGCATATACAGGAAATACCCAAAAACCTACATACATTTACAACCACGCATATGATAAACCCATAAAATAAATATGTAAATAACAATGCAACATGTAATTTTATCACACAGTTAACACTTATCTTTTTAAGAATATCACCAACTACATGCAAACCTTCCACGAACCTCTTAGCCTTATACCACACTATTCATCACTCTCAACAATGAGTCACCTCCAAGCTGGGACTAAACTCCACTCAAGTAAAGGGATTCCTAACCAAGATATAGGCTCATAGAAAACAGGAAAGACTCTATCATGGTGCCCACTCAACTAACATCTTACAGTCCCTCATTCCCCACATGCCTATCCCACCCCAAGAAGTGTGCCCCTTCTCTGCTCAACATTCCTTCGGCTGCCCCACTTCCTTTTTGCGCTTCAACAACAAGTCAGACAGGAAGTCTCAGAGCCCTGTACCTATAGTTTAGCATCTTCAAGAAATCAATTCCCAATGATTCTCTCACCCAGAGAATTGGTCATGGGCCTGACAACCCGCCTCTTCAATATCCCACGGGCCTGACAACCCACTTCTTCAATCCCGCTCCCAAGCTAACCAGGTACACCAACACAAAATGGCTATAGATACCGGTTCCGGTACAGTGATAGGAATGTATGGAGGATAACTGACCACGTGAGTAAAAATGGTCATGGCATCATGGTTGAATGATGGAAGGAATCTTGGAAAAGATGGTGGTAAGAATGATGGGGGCGTGTGAAAATGAACTAAGTCCCAACAATATGTATGCATGTCCCCAACTTGACACTTGTCATTTTGGGAGCTGCTTTGGCCCACTTGTCCCCAACTTTAGAACTTAGGATAAAATAATTATCCATACTTTATGATTTAAGAAATATTAATATAATATTCCTTTTTGGCTTAAGCTCCCTGGCTTAACCCTTTTCCTTAACATTTAGGCCCCATCCTTTCCCTAACTAGTGGAGTTTAGTCCCCCATCTATTTTATCATGGTTGGTCTCATACAATGATGTATTTTATATTAATCATGAGACATATACAAAAATAGGTGCACTGCCCTTGAACATCTAGGCTCTTCAGCCTAATCAAAACATAAGAATCCTAGCTTATAATAACTAGCTCACTAGCCTATAAAACATATCATATACACAAAGGCTTCCTCGCCTCAACATCGCACACACTTAATATGTTGTGTGCGGTATCATGGAATGTTCACACTTCCTCATTTTACTGTGCAGTACATGCATGCACTATTCCATGAAATGTGCATACAAAAATGATATCAAAACAACTCACCAGCTTAAGTATATATGTATTTACATTTACAATTGGGTTCGGCCTTAGGGGTATTACAGAGTGGCCGACTTTAAAAATAAATGGGGCTTCCTTCTTGCATTAAAACAACACCAATGCCATTTACCGAGGCATCACATTCCACAATAAAGGATTTTTTGAAGTCTAGTGTGGTCAAGATAGGATCTATGCACATCGCCTCTTTAAGTTGTTCAAAATCTTGAGTTTCCTCTGGAGTTCATGAAAATGCATCCTTCTTAGTTAATTATGTTAAAGTTTTTTCTATTCTTCCATAGTTTCAAGCAAACTTGTGGTAGTAACCTATCAAACCCAAAAATCCTCTAAGATTCTTCAATGTTTTGGGAATCATCCAGTCCATCATGGCCTTAATCTTGTTAGGTTCTACCTTTACACCTTCATGAGATATAGTATGACCCAAATACTCTACCTCCTTCACCCTAAAGAAACATTTGGATGGTTTGGCATATAGTTTTGTCTCCTTTAGTAGTTGTAGATGTTGGACACACCGACTACACTGAGAGGGGGGGTGAACATTGTAGGGCTCTTTCTCCCAAAACTTCCCCTTCAAAAACTTCTTAGTTAGAAATCACCAATTACTCATTACTTATTACTTCCATTCACAACTAGTCAAATGTAAATATACATCAACAACATATAACAACAACATATATCAACAACAAGTCATCATCACAAGGAAGACAAGGAACACAATATGTATGTACAATTTTCTTTTTATTACGGACTACAATCCTTGGGTTTTTCAGCAACAACTGAATTGAGTACAACTCTACAAGAGCACTAGCTCTATAATGAAAGACTTAACTTACACCCTTATCACCAACTGAGATGAGGCAAAAATCCTCAATAGATATCAATCTGTCAACAGGTACGCAACATGTTGGTAGTGTAGCACATGTATGTACGCACCCTACCAGTAGTACAACTCGTTTATGTACATGGCCAATTTGTACTACATCGTTCGTATCACTTATGAGAAATTAGGGTTTTACTTTCATCACATACTTATATCCTTTACAACCTTCAATCACATTCTCTTATGTCTCTCACTGTCCAATCTGACCCATAACTAGTCACAACACATCCAATCTCTCCAACAACTTACTCATGCTCCTCAACCATACAATATGAATATTACTCAATCATGTATAAGAAATCATCATACTATAGCAATGATATCAGTATTGAATCATAAGAGTGTTGCTCACTCCATCAACCAACACAAACCACATCACAACAGACATACCAAGAATGCCTTAAGTATTCACCACACAACAAGCAAGAGTATCCATCAAGACAACAAGGTAACCATACCTTTTGAACCAATGGATAGATCAGATGTATCTGAGCATTGTAGGCCTTCCTGGGAGCTTGATCTTAGAATCTAGAACCTTTTCATCTTCATCTATTCAAGTTTACATGGTTTTACCAACATGTACGCACCCTAATACACTTCTATCCCATGTATAACTCAGTATGTACACACCCTAATACACTGCCAACCCACGTACGCCTCAGAAACTAGGGTTTTTGAACTTTCAAAACTTTCCCTGTCAAGATATTATACTTATGGAAACTTTGATGCTTCCATGAGATCCTCCACTCAATCTCTCTCTCAAAATATATCTTCAAGATATTCGCAAGAGATACACACAAGATATGTCTTCACAAGAGACCCTTGCCTCTTATTTATACTCTTCATCTTCTAGGTCACTTAACCCACTTCTAGGTCACTTAAACTATTTTCCTCATTTTAGGGTTAACCAATTTCCATAATTAGAAAGTTATCCATTACTTTATCATTTAAATATTCCTTCTTGACTTTGTCACCTCACTTTATCATTTAAATAATCTTCCTTGACTTTGTCACTTCTCTTTATTATTTAAATAATCCTCCTTGACTTTGTCACTTCTCTTTATCATTTAAATAATGATTTCTTCTTTGCAATCTCTTTGACTTATTTGACCTCTTGGGGCTTCAAGCCAACATGTGAGGGTCCTTAATATTTTTAAGGCCATAACTATCAAACCATGAGGAGTTGTGTGACATTCCACAGACCACCGAAAATGGCATGTCAAGCACTTTCCATATAGGATAGTTTGACCAATATCTTCACTGATATTCATCTCTTTATTCCACATATAAACATGGGTTATCCAACCATACTTCTAGGATAACTTAACCGTAAAGTGTCTTCCTGTGAGGGATTTCACCATAAGGGGACCACTTTGGAGTTCATCCACTTGTGCACCTTATAAACCATGATAAGACAATAATGATTCATCCTTACATCAAACAACATCAATCATATTACATCAAACCTTTGACCTTTGACATCATTCAATCATCCTTTGGCATCAATCAATTCCTTGACATTCATCCTTTGAAAACAATCAATCAATCATCCTTTGGAATCAATAAAACAATCAATCCCTTGACATGAAACAATCCCTTGACATGAAACAATCACTTGACATCAATCCTTTGACATCAATTAATTAAACCTTTGGCATCAATGACAACATGATCCAAAAGTAGCACCTTTTCAACATGTCGAACATGATCCTCCCAAGACTTGCTATAGATTAGTGTATCATCAAAAAATACTAACACACATTTTTGAAGGAAGGGCTTGAAAATAGAGTTCATCAACCCTTGGAATGTGAAAAGTGAATTCGTAAGGCCAAAAGGCATGAAAAAAAATTCATCATGGCCTTCATGACTTCGAAATACTATTTTTGGGATATCTACTTCCTTCATTCTAATCTGATGATACCCTAAACGAATATCCAACTTTGTGAAGTAGATTTCTCCATGTAGTTCATATTAAAATTCATCAATGATGGGAATGGGAAACTTATCTTTAATGGTGATCTTGGTGATCTCTCTATAATCTAGACACATATTCCATGAGCCTTCTTTATTGAGTACCATTACAAGTGGTGCAGAGTAAGAACTTTGGCTAGGTATAATAATTATAGCCTCTAAAATTTCTTCAACCATATGCTCAATTTCACTCTTCTGGGCATAAGGGTATTGTTGACACTTGAATCCATCAGGACCGAAACAACAACCTCATGAGGACATTAGTCCCCCTTCATTTTTAGAGAGGTGGTTCTCCTCTTTGACTAAAAGATATATCTTTGAATATCTTGGAGTAGGGAGAGTGCTAGACAACAAACCCCAAATCATTATTGCTTGGATTTAAATGAAAATGGTTCTTCAATAACCCAATATGATCTTTACATGCAAAAAAGGTATTTTTACAATAAGAAAATATTGAAGGAGGGCTTCAACATTGTTATAGCAAGATTTTCCTCACCACATGCAATCTTGCATAGAGGGCCTTTTTCCATTTCCCTATGAAAACTTGAAGTCCCTTTTTGCAAATCCCATAGATAAAAACATAATTTTTCCACATATACTCTCCTTGCCTACATTAGAGCATGTGTATATGCAGGTTTCACCACTACAACCCTCGTACATAGGGAAATGTGCCCAAAATTGAAAAATGGTGTTGGGTTTCCATGTCACATCACGAGATAAACGATCCTTGGCCTTCCATATACTGGAACACTTCTAACTTTACCCTTCAGTTCCACTTGAAGGCTATAAATGGGCCAAATCCAAGCTATGGAAAGAAGAGAAAGAATTCAAATTTGAGAGAAAAGTTACTATGGAGGAATTATTCACTTCACATTGAGTCTACATCCCTTTATCCTTTAAATTTGAAAACATTGTTCAGGCCCCAAGCTCTTCCTTTATTGATTGAGAACTTCATTGGCTCTCTTATATGAGCTTGTCATTGGTGGAGGATTGAAGTGGTGGAGGCCCAACTGAAAGGAAATTAGTTTCTCGGTTCCGAACCATGATGAAACGGAAGTCTGTAACTCATTCATTTCTGCTGATTATATCTTAATAGAAATACTCTTTTCTTGTCCAATTAATATCTTGTAAATATTTGAATTATTATTTCATGGGAGTATTTGTTATGAATGTTGATGGATTATGATATTGAATGTTATAACATCATATCTTATCACCATATGCTTGCGTTTATTGGTTGTTGAGGACTAGTTGTAGGTATATTGCTTTGAGTCAACTGCTCAATGGTGGACTTCATCAAACGTCTAGATGAGGTAAGCCTCTTACCTTGTTTTGTTAGCATATTTTCTTATATAGCATACTTGAGATTAGAGTTGATTTCTGTAGTCATTTCCATCTGTTGTGGTTTACCCCTAGCCATAGAGAGATTTTCCTCGTAACAAAATTGGTGACCATACTAGGGATTGGATCTTCTTTTTTCAGGGTTTAGAGTGTTTTTCTGCTTAGATTTATCTCTTTCATATTGATTTTTTTGCCATATGATTCCTTGATAGCCTCTGTTCACTCTGGGTCTGAGTCTTTCTGCCTTCTCCTTAGCCTAGCTGTGTGTTGACACATATACACAAGTTTGTGCTTGAAAGTCATGTACATATGCGTGTTGTCCTTCTGCAAGCTACGTACAAACACGTGTTTCCCTTGAACAGTCACGTACATCAACCTTTTTTTCTTGGTTGCTAGGTTTGGTGGTTTCTGGGTAGGTTTTGATGATTTCTGAGTCTTCTTGGGTCTCTGTAGTGACTGTTAAGTGTTTGTGGAATGGAAGGAAACCTGTCTTTGGTTGAATTTTTGGGTGGTGCCTTTCTCATCATCTTTTCATTTTGATTGTCCTTGCACCTTGGGTTGGGTGTTTTTCTCCTTGATATCCTATTTGGGTTGTCTCTATCTATACACAGTAGAGTCTCTATATCAAGTTGTTTTTCATTCCTTGCATTTTCATTTTTCTTATATTGAAAATACGAAATGACGAGGCATTTTACATTGATTGGCATTTTTATCTCTTGAGTCTTTGTCATTTATCTTAGTGCATGTAAAGAAATATTTCATTTTTATTTAGAATTGCATAATTGAATTGAAAATTGCATTTTTAAGAAGCGTATCATTTATTGGAAGTTAGGTCTTTGCATTTTATTCATATTAATTTATTTTACTTGCTGAGTCATAACATCATTAGTTTCACGACCACACTTTTTGATTAAGAAAGACCATTAAAATTAATGCTATAATTTAAAATTGATTAGTAATGGTTTTATTTTCTAGGGTGCACAAACTAGCTTAGGATTTAGTGCCTTGGAATAGGATTTTGTGAGTAAACTTCTCCAAGGATATTAAATCAACATATGTGTCTGAATAAGGCAGAGGAGAAATCCATTGTATAATCGGTAATATCAGGAGGCTCCGCTTACACCGGAGTTAAGAACAAGGTCGTGTGAGGTCGGTTGAAGGGATATTGTTGGCATAGGGGAAGACCCAGTGTTCAACGCTTCAAAAATGCACCAACAAAACCCTAACTACCGGCCCTTTCGGCAACACCTACGAAGCAGATGAAGTCTCACCCAAGGTAGAGGCAAGGGTGGTTGCAGGAATCCAGAGTTTGCAACCTTATCTGGGACACAGATCTATGATTACAATACTCTAACAAAGCACTTAGAAGTTTTGATTCATTAGTACTTAACCTTTGTCTACAATGCAGATAAACCCTAATTACAGTGAAACATAGTATTCAATAAGATTCAACACATTTAATCACTTATCATAAAGAAATAGATCAGATATAGAATTCATTCGCATTACTGAGCACTAAGCTATTATATCATATGCTTATAACATTCATAAAGATAACAAAACTAAGCATAAATCACATCAAAGGCACAAGCAATAATCAAAATGCACAAAGCAACCATAACACAGGATATACGTGGTTCACCCCTAGCTTGGGGCTATGTCCACCAAATCTTCTTCTCTTTATTGTCTTTTGTCAATATTCTACATGCACAGAGCCACAAGATCCTACTCCTCATAGGACAGGAGATCTACATGCACTTCACCAGATCCTCCTTCCCTGAGTTAGGTTACAACACAAAGCCTTTACACAATCCCTTACAACCACTTTCACTTAGAACATTGGCCTTTACTTACCCTTAACACCTAGCATCGCACACACTTTTTCACTTAGCATCGCACCACTTACTTACATCGCCTAGATTTATATTTATACATTACAAAATGGGCCTAAACATGGGTAAACCTATGGGCCGACATCCCCATATCCATTAGATAAGACCAAACCCAAAAGTCCCTAAAAAGGGACTTCGACCCTGCAATCTCCGCTTCAACTTGCACTCCACCTTCGACAGCCTGTCGAAGTCCCAAAATAGGTTAAACCTAACCAAGGATCTCCAAAACTTTTTTAAGGGACAATAGGCCCCCAACACTCACATGTGACTCATCCTAAGTCACTCTGCTCTGGGTAATTCTTCCTCAAAAGCCTCGAGCCTGGATCGAGTTGCTTCGACCTACTGCTTCTCTAGGGCCTCCTACTCGGCAAACTCTTAGATAACTGCCTTGTTCACGGGTCCCTCTACGCGTTGTTCGATTGAATTTACTACTTTTTCCAGCTCTTCTCCTCATCCTTCCATCTGTTCAAACAGTTGGAAAGATGCATCCTGGACTTGCTGGAGCCTCTTAGTCACTTTCATGACTTTACTCTGTATGGTATGGACTTTATGTTGGACAATGCATTGTTCCTAGGATCGGTTCATTCTCTCAACTGCTGACAAGAGCTTCAACTGTGCCTGAACTATTGCTTCTTGTTTCTTGGCCTCCTGGAGTTGTGACTCCAGTGTCTTTAGTTCGAGATCCTCAATGAGCCCCTCATAATTTTGCACGTTGCGATCACTTAGTTGTTTACATCCCATGGCGAAGGCATTGATTCTCTCAATTATGCTCTAAGTAGTTTCTTCTCTTTGATCCCACACATCTTGCAAAGTGCTTGGCACTATTTGTAGCTCTAGATCCATTATTCTCTATTGAATCTACTGAATGACTCCAACAAGCCTTTCCACTTGGTGCTCTACTAGGTCTTCAGATAGTTGTTATAAGCCCATCACAGAGCAAATTTATTTGCTGACAAGTTGTTTGATTCCAATCTAGTCTGTGAGAAACTGTTCTTTCTCTTACTGGATCTACACTTTCTCATGTTCAAACTTTGTTTGGAGGGAAACCTTATTCTGCTGTGCAACCCTGTGTTTCTCTATCACCTCCTCTTGTGCTTGCTTTAGAGTCGTTGTGGCATGGTATTTCTCTTCCTTCACGTGACGAAGGCGAGCTTTAGTGGCGTCATCTATTATGCGGAGTTGGGCAGGATCATCTCCCAACTTTGTTTCATATGATGGTGGGGGCACAATGGACACTTTGTGGCTGGATTGAAGGGCTTGTGGGACACCCCTTAGCTCTGTCTCAATTCTATCATACATATCCTCTTGTTTTTCTTTGTTTCTCTGCAATATATCTTCCCACGTGTCTGACACAACTGTGATGATGAAGTCGAAGTCATCCACCATGAGAAAAGTCTATAGCTTCGACTTACTGGCTTTGGATTTCTTCCACGATGTAGGTTTCGTGGAGGAAACCTTTATTTTCTTCAGTGGATCTACATAATCAGGGGGATTCTGTGGTGGTGTTACTTCACCTTACCTCTTCTTATATTCTTCCCCTTCTTTCTCTTCTTTGTCCACTTTGTCACCACCTCCTTCACCATGTGAGTCTGAAGCAGTTTCTTCTGAGACGTTGTCTAGCTGTTGTACCTCTTCTTTCTTTTTCTTCCTTCTATTGTTGGGTGCATCATACTCTTCATGGGTAACCACCGAGTTTCCAATGAGTTCTAGGTCATATAGTTTTTCTTGGTCGATTAGTATAAGGTACTCTATGGGCCATTCCTTAGTGATCTCCTCCATATCTTCCTTGGTGATCTTATGGTATGACTGCAACTCTTCTTTACTCTCGTCTGTGCGCATAGTGATATATATAAAATGCCTATCTACGCGGAACCTCATCAGGGGCCTAAATCTATCCAGAGTGTTCAGTGTCATACGGGGGAATGACTCAATAGACTATTTCAGCTGCAGGTAGTAGGTATGGAATACTGCATTCGAATGCCACTATTTTCCCATATCTCTCGAATACCAGAGCATGGTAAACTTCACAGAAATCATCTCAAATGACTCAATGTCAGGGAAGGTCACAACTTCCAGCATCTCCCATGTTGTAAATGCAATGAGGATTAGGAGCCAGCTAAATTTGAACTCATAGACTTTATCCTGAGCTTCGCGACAATCTACTTCTAGTTGGTTGACTAAGTAACTAGCCCAGTTCATTTGTAATCCCTCCACACACTTTTCCACGAGGTCAACGACAAACCTCGTGACCTGCGTGGATTTGTTCTTCCTTACTAGCTTACCAACTATCAACTGGAAAGCAAGGTGCATTGCACCATTTTTAATGGAGGCTACCTTGTAGCCTTGCATTCCCTTCTCTACTTCGCCATAAGTATCTTTAATCCTTTGTGCCAAGGCACGATATGTAGCCTTCCCTGGGTAGAATTCCTATGGTTCGACTCCCTGCATACTTAGGCTGGTGATCCTATGGATCGACGCTGAACCAACGGTGATGTGTCTACATAGCCATAAGTAACCATCGTGGAAGCATGATAGCAGGAGGTTAATGCACATGTTAATTGTTGATACTGAGAGGGGGGTGAAGCAGTTTCAAGTAAAATTTA
>ML777293.1:1094789-1106805 GCA_009831015.1 Picea engelmannii | reverse complement strand
GAAATGAACAATAGTATAAGAGTTACACCAATACACCACAATACACCATGCACAATATATGAGAAATAATCAATAGTTATTGTTCAAGGGAAGTAATGACTTCCAAAGGTAGTTACAACTTCCAAATGTAAAGGGAGGGATAATCCTCCAAGCGGAAGATACAATCCTCCAATATCAAGAGATATTTTAACTCTCCATCCTTGTCCCTTCCTTCCACCCAAGAATATATGAGAGATAATAAAACTTTACATTAAATCATCACCATCAACCAATCATCACATAGAACCTAATAATGCTTCCCGAGACTTCTTCAATTTCTACAATTATTCAATTCTTGGAGTATTCTGATCCTATAGATAATATTACTCAATGTAGTTTCTGAAACTCCTCCAATTTTCACTCCTTGAATCCTCCCCAAAAAGAGGCTATAGAAAGAATGGTAGACTTTATTCAATTCTGGTCTATTCAGGAGAGTGAACTTGCACAGAATGCCCTGCACTCAATAATTAACATCTAATTCTAAAAATCACACACAAGAAACTAAAGTCTGTACTCTTTCCAATTAAATTCGTCCCACTTGATTTGGATTCTTGATGAAGAAGTTATGATTGTTTTACCCAGAACACCTGTTTACTGACTAGCTTCAGGATTGGTCACAAAGCCTATCTTCCACAGAGTGTATCTCCATAATTATAGCGAATCAAGAGATAAAATTTTTACCAGAGGTAACTTGATATGTCTTCTCAATACCATAGATATTTCACCATCTGAATCATTCTATAAAAAACGTTATAGAAAAAATGGTAAGATGACCTGAAAATAACATACCTCAGAACACATCACCAAAAGACTTCATCCTCCCTTGCAATCCGGCCTTCTTTTCTTCTTATTACCTCTGAAACTCTACTTGTATCAAATGAATGTATAATGATGTTTATTTATACCATTTATGTCACTTCCTTTTAACATTAGGGTCGACCTAACAATTTCTTATTTTGTTATTCTTTTCTTTAATTATCTTCGGGGCCTACATGTACTTCCTTCTTCAATTCACTTTGTCATCTTCAAAAATTCATTTCTCCTCAACCATGAGGATCCACATGATGTGCCACATACCAACGGAAACAACATGATGTATACTATCCATCCATGGGTTTTGTATCTTCATGTGCATTTTCCTTCATGTCCAAATACCTTCATCAATATTGCAGTCCAAAACCCATGACTAGGGATGACATCAATGACAACAAGCAATCTTCCAAAATTAACCTCCTGGTGCCTTTCAAAATGTGGGATTTTCATTACATTCAGGATAGTGGACTGCGCAATGTTCATGGTCCATGGTTGGGGAATGATTTTTTATTTATTTCCCTTCATCTTGGTCAAGTACGTGTGAGGCACGAGCATGCGATAGGTCTTGAGGTATCCTATATTATAGTCATTGATATGTAGAGTTGGAATTCTCTCCAATTGTGGTCTGACTGCATGTATCCCCTTCGGGAGGTACACCATGATAACTATGTAGTCAAAATTCCTTAGGACACTATCACGACTCACCACATCGGCCAGAGGTGGGATGTAGTTAGGCAAGATGCATGGGATTAACTTCGTGTTTGCTAAGTCATCTCTATGCTTAGTCCTTTTCTATTATGCAGCTCGAGATGGTCTGGATCCGTGAGCAGTCGACGAGGAGTCTTTCACTCCTCTTGTCGATGAGGCTTGAACTCCTATGGACATCACTCTCTCTTCCATTAGATCGATTAAAATTTTCTCCACTGACTTTATCACAGCGTTGAGCGCGTCCAACATGAACGCTCGAGATCGGATATCTCAATATGATGAATAATTTATTAATGAAATAGAATGGATGGAAAGGTATCAATAAGCACAACACAGTAACAATGAGTTCTCTAGTTGGCTCGGATACAATTTGAGAAAGTGTGCTCAGCGCAACAATTGATGGGATAAGTAGATAACGATGTAATGGATCCTTCCAACGGACAAGAAGCCTTCATCAATGCAGTTTTTTCCATTACGGTGCGGTCCAACGGTCCAATGGAAAGCTCTGAGGCCATAAATGCTTTCTTATCTGTTCTAGAGTGTCTAAGTAATGGTCATAATGCCTCCAATGGTTATATTTCTCCACCATGGAAAAGTGTCAATCTGCGTTGTTCTGATATTCTAGGAAAGTTTGAATTTTGGAGACCTTCCTTTTGCGAAGTCTTCTCTATAAATTCCTATAATCTCTCCAACTTTGCTTTCTTCTTGCTAAGCTTTCTAGCCTTCTTCCCTATGATCTGCATTACTAGGTTCCTCTTCCCATTCAGATTCTTATCTCATCTTGGCATAATAACTTTGCGTTGTTGATGGTCTTTCATAGGGTTCAAGGCCAATACTTATTCTATGTCTGGGATAGGTGCTCTACTCTCTTGTACAAGCATGTGTTTCAGATATGCTTGTGTTCTTTCAACTTTGACATCCAGATTCAGTAGCTTCGACTGTTTTTCTTGTTCTTCTAGTAAGTGTGCTATTCTCTTAGCTATGAAGTCCCTTAATTATTTATTTTTCTATTATAGAGATTCCTCTTCTTGTTTTCTTTGGATCTGATCTTTCTCGATCCACATTTTTCCTAGTAACATAGCAAATGGGGCATTTTTCTCAAAAAATTTAATAACCTCAAATTCTTCTTCTGTCAAAGTGCCATGAGAACTCATAGATGGTTGGGTAAGTTTTCCACATAGGGTTATCATCTCTCCTCTAAATAATCCTATTCCTCCCAATGAAGGAATCATAGCAGGCTTTCCTAAAATTTCCCAAGTTCTTTCTATCATAATATTCATTTTTGTTTCCTCATCCAGGACACAGTCTATGTTGAAGTCTCCTATTCTTGCTTCTATGTATTATTTGCCTTTTAAGATCTCTGATAGATAGATGTCTCTATAATCATTCAGGGTTTCTTTTATTTCTAACAATATAGTTTCTGATCCTTTTTGAGGTTCTTTCATAGTCTTAATTTCTAAGTCTTTCTCATGTTTATCTTGTTCCAGATTCATTCTTTCAAGTTTAACAATAATTCTAGGGAAATATAGAACTTCATGGTCCATAGCTTTACAACAAAGACAACTAGGTCATCTATCAGGGCAATCCTTCGTAAGATGTCCTGGTCTTCTACAACTGTAACAAAGGGTTAAACCTCTCTTTCTCTTAAATGATCCCCAACCTGTCTTGTACTACGCACTAGGATCATAGTAACTAACCTACATAAAATTCTTCCTAGGATGTTGCATCCATTTGTTAGTCAAAACATTTTTTCTATGCATGGGAATAACATATCTTTCATTATTTCTATCAGATCTACTCATACCAAACCTTCTTTCTTCTAGTTGTTCCCTAGTTTTCAGACTAGGACAAAATTTATCAAACATACCTAGATCGATACTATTGAAGAAAAAAATTCCACTTATCTTACCTTTAACAGAGCACAAAGCTTCCAGATCTTACCTCTTTAATCAAAAAAATTCATCGATCTTACCTCTATCAGAGCACAAAGCTTTCAAATATTACCTCTTTTCTTCAGATAGGACTTCTCTTATTATCACAGAGCTTCATAAGTGAAGTAGACTATTGTGAACTAAAGCAATAGATCTAGGCATAGAGATTTCTTTCTTTTCCTTAGTTCCTAGCAATCACAATTTCACATCTTGGAAACTGAACCGTTTGTTGACACAGGGGCAGACCCAGGGTTCAACACTTCAATAGCATGCCAACAAAACCCTAACTACTGGCCATTTCAACAACACCTGCGAAGTAGATGAAGTCTTACCCGACGTAGAGACAGGGTGGTTGCATGACTCTAGTGTCTGCAACCTTAGTTGGGACACAGATATGTGATTACAATACTCTAACAAAGAACTTAGTAGTTGTCATTCATTAGTACTTAACCTTTCTCTACAGTGCAGATAAACCCTAATTATAGTGCAACGCAATATTCAACAAGATTAAACACATTTAAGCACTTAGAATAAAGAAACAAATTAGACCTATGATTCATTCACATTACTGAGCACTAAGTTATTATATCAGATGATTCTAACATTCATAAAGATAAAAACACTAAGAATAAATCACATCAAAGGCACAAGAAATAATCAAAATGCACAACGAAACCATAACACAAGATATACATGGTTGACCCCCACCCTGGGGCTACATCCACCAACTCTTCTTCTCTTTATTGTCTTCTATAAATATTCTACATGCTCACAGCCACAAGATCCCACTCTGCATAGGATAGGATATTTGCGCGCACCTCGCTAGATCCTCCTTCCCTGAGCTAGATTACAACACTAAGCCTTTACACAATCTCTTACAGTCACTTTCACTTAGCACATTGGCCTTTACTTTCCCTTAGCACCTAGCATCACACACACTTTTGCACTTAGCATCACACCACTTACTTACATCGCCTAGCTTTCTATTTATACATTACAAAATGGGCCTAAACATGGGTAAACCCATGGACCAACATCCCCATGCCCGTTACATAATCCGAAAACCCAAAAAACCCTAAAAAGGGGCCGAGATCCCGCGATCTCTGCTTCGACTTGTGCTCTGCCTTCGACACTCTGTCGAAGTCCCAAAATAGGTCAAACCTGACCAAGGATCTTAAAAACTTGGTCAAGGGGCAACATATATCCCCCCGATACCTCTTAGTGTCAGATATATTTCTAGGGATATATTTGTATATGGGGATTTTGCTAGTTCCCTTACCTCCATGAGAGGCGATGCTTTCAAGTTTTCAGGATTTTCTACCCTGTCGATACAGTGGACCTGACTTACGACTATTTGTCTTTGCATCGGTTATACCATGGTTTCTTAGTTGCTTGGCTTAGGTACCTCATAGGTTACTTTTAGGGGTTATTCTGTAGGTACCCTGGCTCGAATAAGGGTCAGACAACACACAACCTTTATGGAGAATTAACTCTCTGGGGGATCTGACCGACTGGTTGTTAAGCCCACAAGGGCCCTTATAACTGATTTTGATACCTCCAATCTTTAGCAGGGAGTCTCTCAAGCCGCTCTTGGTTGAGGCATACCTACTTTAGGGAGGGAGGCCCCTTTTAGCCACTTTATCCTATTTGTGTGTGTATTGGTCGTTTGATTATTTTTGGTGTGCTCTTTGATTACTAGTTGGCTTTAGGAATTTTTTTTTTTTTTTTTAATCTTGAATCTTAAGTCATCATGGAGTTGGAATATCTTCCCCGCCATTCTTGCCACTTGTTACAGTTACCACCACATTTTGATTATTTTCCTTCTAAAAGGCGTAGAGTTATTAAACGTGGTAAACACACCTCCACTTATCAGACTTGTGATTCTACAAGGACAAGTACTAAACTGAGTCATCAAGATACTGGGAGCACTTCGAATCCCATACCTACTATAGTTAATGGTACCCCTTCAACTCCTATAACCACAATGGTTGTAGTGTCAGAGGCACCCATTATCATTAATGCCCATCCTATAGTGAATACTCAACCTATTTCCACGAACCCATTTGGGTCTCTTGGTCACTCACCAGGATATAATGTTTAATCCATCTCAATGGCCTCTAGTCCTTTTTCCTATGGTATGTTGAATTTTACTTCGCAATTTTCAAACTCCATCCTAGCCGTTGTCCCTAATTCTAGCATTGGAATTGGGGGTACAACTCCTCCTTATACTCCGTTCTCATTTGGTGGCTCTAATATCCCTAAAATGACTCCTACCATGGGAGGCATTCCCTCTTTTAAGCCCGGGTCTAATCCTATTGATTTCGGGTGGAGTAACCAACATGGAGGACAAGCTTATGCTCAAGTTTTATCCTTTACCCTCACCTCCTCAGTGTTGATTCTGACCAACACATTTGGCATGACGAATCCTCCTTTATCCTCTGGATTCACACCCGGAGGAGGTCAGTTTCATACCTTGGGAAACCCCCAACCTAGAGCCACTCCCACTAGGTGTATTTTGTATAACCCTCATCAGAACATTCATACTATAATGATGCCCAACCAACCCATTAAGAATAATCTTGGATGAGAGTCTTACAACCCCGGATAGGTTCATGGTGCTTACCATAACCATGGATGGGTTGTGATTCACCAAATACAATCTTTCAAGGGAGATTGGGGCTAGATGTCGCAACCCCATCTCCATTTTCTAGCCACGCTTAATCTACCAGGCTTGTCTAAGTTGATGAACGACCCTATGTGTCATGATCCTACATGGCCCCCTATTCCCATCAAGCTTTCTTCATATATTCCAAAATTCGAAGGCAAGAATGGAAATGATCTTGGTGATCATGCTACCACCGTTCACTTATGGTGCTCTTCAAATTCTCTTAATGACGATTCCATTTGGTTAAGATTGTTTCAACGCACCCTCATAGGGGTTTCCACAAAATGGTATACCGAGATACTTAGGGGGGCATATGGGACCTTTAGTCAGATGGTTTTATTCTTCCTTAACCACTTCCAATTGTCGGTTCGTTATAATGATGGCCTAGAAATTATGTCGACCTTACATAAAAACAGAGCCACTCCTATCTCAGATCACATCCAGGAGTGGCATAGATAGAATAGCTTGATCAAGACCTGCATACCCCTGGAATTCCTATACAAGTGGTTCCTTAAGTCTTTACAACCTCCTATTTCGAAGAATGTTTCTACATCCAGGGTTACATCTAAGGAAGAACTAATCTTCAAAGCCCAGTAATTAGATATTATATATTCTCAGTTTGGGATGTTATACGAGATTATTCCAAATTCATCAAGGTCAAACTATGACCCTAGACAAAATATCGAGCCTCATGCCGATGGAATTTTAGGCTATGCCAATGTGAAATACACATACTCGGTGACAAGTCGTTTGAAAGAATTGTCTCTAAACTAGTCAAGCAAGAGGGCCAGCTTTGTCTGTGTCTTCCAATCCCACTTAGTCAGTGGAGGTACATTATATTGAATCATCGATCGACCGAAATGGTAACCAACAACTAGGCAAGAATAAGAAGAAAGGACATAATAATAATCATAAGGGTGGGAAGAATAATAATAAAAACAAGGACAATTGTAATAATGAGAGGAAAAATAATAATGATGGTGAGGGAAATAAAGAAAGGTGTAAACTGAAATATCCCTATAAGCTTTGCACATTTGATCATCTTACTCATTTATGCACCAAACTTGCAGAAGCTGTGATGCTCTTATCTCTACCACCTGTCATGCTGACGAAGTCTTTCCAAAATAATCAGAACATGGCCTCGAGCTCCTCAAATGTTAGAAATGTGGTTGGTGGGAGTTAAAACCCACCAGCACAAGATGGTCAATTCTTAGGTTAATGTAGCCACTTGATCTCACGATTACAGTTCTCCACAAACTATATAAGATCTAGAATCTCCCCCTCCTCCGGAGACACCCTTGTAGATAGAAAAACCAGAGCCACCACCTCATATTCCTAAAGGATTACTCAAGTGTTTTACCCAAAATCTAAATGCTAGAGCCACACAGAATTACTCTATTGTTTAGTACTTGGGTCAAACCCATTGTGCGATGTCAGCCCTAGAGGTACTCCAGACGTTTCCTTCACAGAGGAATGCCTTGTTATCTGCGTTAGGAGCTCTAGACCCCAGTGTCTCGAAAGTTATCAAGTTTGAAGTCACATATGTGAATCCTTTATTGCCTTACCATGTGTCATTCCAAATCCACATGGGTTACTCGAAGTACACCATCAAGCGTGAGGTTGTTGATGAAGGCACTGAAACATGTGTGATATCCTTGATATGTTGGAAAGATCTTGAATCTCTGAGTCTCTTTCAGTCTTCGACCATGTTGATTTATTTTGATGGTCGTTCCTTCCACTCTCACGATATTCTTCTTTCATTTCTGGTCCAGTTAGGTGGGAAGATGGTAGAGGTGGATTTCAAGGTGGTTGATGCACCCCTCGATTATAATTTGTTACTAGGACACAATTGGACTTACTCTATGACTGTTGTCATATTTTCCATCTTCCACACTCTTTGTTTTCCTCATGACATGAATATTGTGAAGATCGACCAATTGTCCCTTGCATATGCTAGCCCCAATGCATATGTTGGATCATCAATCCTCGTGTTCGACAATTATCAACCGACAACTGAGAATATCGGTGTCAGAATGTATTCATTCCTTATGGGTACCTTCGACTTCATGGCACCAATTCACCATGTTTACTCCATGTCCAATAGGCCCGTTTCGTCAAAAAGGTTTGTTCCTTTCCACACTTCCTATTTTAATGATCCTTGGACCCAACCTTCCTCAACTGCATCTTGTGAAGTTCATTCGCATGTTGGAGTGGCCATGCTACTATCGGCAGTAGAGATAGCGTATCAAGTTTTTCTTGACTCTTATATCGATCCCTATCCTATTACCTCACAGACGAACGAGGATGATCATGTTCTTAGGCTTGTGTGGACCACTTCATAGTCTTTCTCACATGACTTCCTTGATGAGACCTTTCCCTCATATGAATCTATTATTGAGGCCATGAATGGTTCTAACAAACCTTGGGATGATATGCATCATCACTCTTATTTTCTCCCAGATCTTGCTAGAATCGAACAAGATCACTTTCTATCTACTCTAAGCGAGATAGTCGGTCATGCCATAGATCCACTTGATACACATAGCATTTATGATGAAGGAAATATGGAAAGTATCTCTCCTACCGTCATGATTGATATCTCTCGTACCCTTGGAAAGATTGAAAATGTACACATTGGTGCATATTGTTCACTGGAAGAAATCTTGATCTACACCAAGCTCTCCAAGGAATTACAATATGCATTTTCTTGGTCATATGAAGAGATGCTAGGAATCGACCCTCGAATTGTCGAACATGAGATTAAAACTTACCTAGATGCTAAACTTGTTTGGAAATGTATTAGAGATGTCAATCCTTGGAAGGCCTTTGCTATTAAGGAAGAGGTAGAGAAACTTCTTAACGTTGGCTTTATCTACCCAGTTCCCTTGACTGAACAGGTATCCAATCCCGTTCTTGTAAATAAGAAGAAATAAATTGTTCATGTATGAATGGATTTTCGTGACCTGAACAAATCATATCCTAAAGAAAACTTCCTGACACCTTTCATTGATCATATTCTCAAAGAGTGTGTGGGAAGCGAAGTTGTTTCTTTCATGGATGGATTTTCAGGGTATAACCAAATTCAAATTAAACCCGAAGATCAACATAAGATGACATTAATTTGTCCTTGGGGTACTTTTGCATACCATAAGATTCCCTTCGGCCTTAAAAACGCCAGAGCAACCTTCCAACATGTTATTACCTTCACATTCCACAATCTTAATCATATAGTCGAAGCTTATCTTGACGATCTTGATGCTCCCTCTCGTACAAGTCTGGATCACCCTAAGCACCTTTGGCTAGTTTTTGAAATATGTCATCATTATAGAATTCAGTTGAACCCTCATAAATGCATATTTTGCATTAGTTCTGGATATCTTCTAGGATTTTTAGTCTTTGAGACTGGGATCATGGTAGACTTGTTAAAGGTTGAGGCAATACTTTCATTACCTCCCCCCCAACACTATTCAACAACTTCAAGGTTTACAGGGAAATATAACTTTTTACGTCGATTTATAGTAAACTATGCCAATATTACTAAAGGTTTCATGCATATTTTGAAGAAGGATACCCCTTTTATCTGGGATGAGCGAGACCAAGAATCCTTCGATGCTTTGAAAAAAGCCTTGGTATTGATGCCTCTATTGAAGTCTATGGACTAAAGTAGAGATTAATTGATTTATGTCACTGCGTCTGAAGAGACGACTGGTATGGTGTTGGTTCAGGAGCATGATGAGCTTCATGAGCATGTCATCTACTATCTTAGTAGAAACTTAGTCGGTCCTGAGATCAAATATTCTCACGTTGAAAATAAGCTAGCTTTGGCTGTCATCCACGCAGTCCAATGATTGTGCCATTATATATTGCTTTGAAAAACTACTATGGTTGCCAATTTCAATCCATTTCAATATGTCCTTACCAAGAATATCATAGGGGGGAAATACAATAAATTGATTTTCATTTTACAAGAATTCGATCTCGATTTCACTTTTGCAAAATCTAAGAAATCACTAGTCTTTGCAAAATTAATATCTGATTTCCAAAAATTGGACAAGGATGTTATTCACGTTGATTCTTTTATGGATGAGCACATCTTCCTTGTCTCATCGTCTGACCCATGGTATGGAGACATTGTTCTCTATCTTCAAAATTTTAAGTTCCCTCGACATCTCTCACGAGAAGACTGACGACGTGTATGATACCAAGCTAAGAATTACCTTATCGTCAACGAAACTCTATATTTTCGAGGAATAGAAAATATCCTGATTTTGTTTTAACTCACGAAGAAGTCGAGTCAGTTCTAAATGATTGCCACTGTGGGGCTTGTGGTGGTCATCTATCCGGGCTTGTGACAACCCAGAAAATTTTCTGAGCTGGTTATTTATGGTCGTCTATCTTTAAATATTGTGTTGAAGTGGTTAAGAAGTGTCACCCCTTCCAGGTGTTCACTTGAAAAATGCACTCGCATCCAACCCCTCTCCATCCAGTCATTATTGTTGGTCCCTTCACCAAGTGGAGGGTGGACTTTGTGGATTGCAACCCAACTTCGGTTGGGAGAAATCAACAAATTATCATGGCCATAGACTACTTTAATAAGTGGGATTAGGCCATGCCTATAGTTAAATACGATAGGAATACTGCCACCTTCTTCGTATTCAATCAAATTATTGCGAGGTTCAAAATCCCGAGTGAGATTTTCAATGATCATTGCAGTCACTTTCATAATGAAATGATGGAAGAGATAACATCCAAGCTGGGTTTCAAGCATGGTCATTCTTCCCCTTAATACCCCCAGGAAAATGGACAAGTAGAGGCCATCAACAAGTCTCTCAAGACCATTTTGCAGAAAACCGTCAGCCATAACAAATCTGACTAGCATATTATGCTATATCCCACACTTAGGGCATACTGAACCTCGGTCAAGACTGCCACTGGATTTTCTCCTTTCTAGTTAGTACACAGTGTGGAGTCGATATTACCTATTGAATACAAGATCCCCTCTCTTATATTGGCATTCACGCTCCTCCCTGACACTTTCGATCTCGAGCGACACCTCATACACCTAGAGAGCCTTCACAAGTAGCATCAAGATGCCTCTACAACTATTGAAGAAAATAAAATACATGTCAAGGTCCAATATGATAAGTCTGTCTATCATCGATTGTACACTGAGGGTGACTTGGTCATTTTATATGATCAAGCCAAAGAACAACTGGGGGTAGGAAATTTCAAACCCATGTGGCATGGTCCCCATATCGTGCGATGTGTCTTAGAAAAAGGAGCCTATGAATTAGAATATTATGAATGGAACATGTTGGTTGAGTCCAAGAATGGGATCTAATTGAAAATATATTACACTTGACCCAAATATTGGGCATATGTTAAGGTCCTAACCCTCACATAGGTAGATCAATGTATTCGGATGTAATAAAGGTCAATATTAATAAGACCTTTCAATAAAATAGAATAAGGTGGATGTAAGAAGACCTAATAGAAGCTTCCGCTTCTAGAAGGATCTTCCTCTAGATGCTTCTCTTAATAGACATAGTTAATATAAATAAGGGTTGAGGGTATGAAAAACCCTAGCTTGGATATTATTGTAACAGAGCACTGCTCGACTGGAGGTTGCCCCCTCGAAGAGGCCTGTGAACATTGCTATCTGATTCAAAGTGCTATTTATGTTGCTATTTCGTATATCATTTATGTGTATTGTGAATATTATGCTGGATATTTTACTGTTATTCTGTCATTTCTAGCATTTTATTTCTGTTCTGCATATTTTATATATCTGGTATCTTGCAAGTGGTATCAGAGCACTTTCCTTGGCAGAAATTGTGGGTATTTTTTTTTCAGGGTAGAG
>ML777293.1:1071460-1089364 GCA_009831015.1 Picea engelmannii | reverse complement strand
TATCTGATTCAAAGTGCTATTTCTGTTGCTATTTCGTATATCATTTCTGTGTATTGTGAAGATTATGCTGGATATTTTACTGTTATTCTGTCATTTCTAGCATTTCATTTATGTTCTTCATATTTTATATATCTGGTATCTTGTAGCATAACTCTTTGTATACTAATGTAATTTAGTGTATATATATTTTCCCTTTATTTTTGTTCATCTTGATTATCGAGTTTTCCCTTTGTCGGAAGATGTCAACGGAGTCTTCGGTCCACTTAGGATTCGCAGATGGAGCCACTCATCATACACAGAACTTGGATTCTTCCTCTTGGGTGGTTTACTCACCTGAGTGTATACTGGTGTCGTAAGGTGTTGTATGCCTAGGGTCATCCATGAATAATGTGGTCCAATATAGAGACATTATATAACTTTTGCGCGATGTCATTTTACATGGAATCTTCTCTTTGGAGGTTCTCCTGGATTCCCAGTTAGTAGTATGTCAGTTGAACGATAGTTACCATGTGTGTGACCCTAAATTACTCTAACGATTCCTACAGGTACACCTTTTAGAAAGACAGTTTGATTTTATTAGTTATCATCACATACCTAGGAGTTCTAATTATGTATCTGATTCTTATGCTAATTTCGTTTTATATTGGCGTTTGTCACATAACTAAAGAAAGGAAAACATTGTCATCAACGTACATAAGTAAAGCCGAAGAACCATGTTTTATATATATTTCTCAAAAAATATGATTATAGTACAAAATTGGGGCCAACACCCTCGATACTCATATACAACTGATAATACAAAATCCATCACATCTATACTTGTCATGCCAGATGTGTGTCATGATAACAAACTACGGTGTTTGCGAGACACTGAAAGAGTCGAACCTAAGCTCTGGTGTAACCTCCCCAGCCACCCACAGGCCGGGGTACGCTACCTTCAATTCCACCCTTGGACTTCTTTCTCTTACCGACACCTTTACAAATTAATAAGGATGCATCAAAGAAAATAACTAACAACATGCACAACAAATAATAACAACCATGCATATTCTAAGATTCAATTAAATGAAAAATAAATACAAAGTGGAATATATTCATAAACAAGTAATTAATACCATAACAGAGAGCACTTATATTTATAAAATATGACACCAACTGGCTGCAGACCAAGGATGTTCCACCTAACTGTAGACACTACTTCTCCAAAACTCAACAATAGTGTCACCCCCAAGCCAGGGCTATGAATCCACAAGGACGGTTCTAGAGTGTTATTTGGCTTCCCAAACCAGCCAACACTCAAGCTCTCACAAGATTTCCCAACACCCACAACAATCCAAGTACCCAAATCTATTCTACCTAGCCTACACCACCCAAGACAATGGACCTAAATCCTTCTCTACCATGCAGTCCCTCAAGAAGTCCTTCTCCTTCTAGGGCTCCAACACAATTGGTCCAAAATATCAATGTTGAAACTCTTAGGACTCACAGCTATGAACAAAGCTAGACACATGCCAATGCATCTTAGACATGCAGGCCTCGAGTCAGGGCTGGATTACACCAATGACCTCTGCAGCCAAGGATACCATGGCTGCTCTTCAACAATTCATTTTCCTTTCCCATGCCAAGACACGGATGAGGATGGATCAACGAGTGATAGGTAAGGACAGGAGGAATGAACGAGTGAGTAAGTGAGTGAATGAATCCGCGAGGGAAAGAATAGAATGAAATAAGAAGTGAAGGAGTGAACGAGTCAACCCCCCAATTAGACCAGGGATGGGTTTAAGTATTTTCGTGGGGAATCAAGAACCTCCTGGCCTTCCCCAAGAATCTCATGTAACCGATCCACTCCCTTAGAGAAAAAGGGTAATTAAAATAGGAATAAACATGTATCCCCTCAATCCCCCTCTCTTGTGGAATCATAGCCCCCCTATAACTCTAGTCCTTGTCCGTCTAATAGCCAACGATGTGTTTATTATTAATAATGATCAAAACATTACATTTTTTGGGCACATTGGCCTTTTAATAATTGTTTGGGCGCTCTGGCCTCTTAGAATTGTAACAATGCATTATTTAAAATGGGGTTTCAAAACCCGGGGTGTTACATCCACTCCCCCTTATTTTGGCACTGTCCTCAATTTATATACAAAATAGAGATCAAAATCTCAAATTTATTCAAAAAAAGTTGCAGGCACTCTTCCCGCATGGCATCCTCATTCTCCCAGGTAGCATCTTCAAGACCGTAGTAGTTCCATTGAACTTTTACCAACTCTATAACTCGATTCCGGAGAATTTTGAATTTTCTATCCAATACCCCCACCGGTTGAACCTGGAAGTCTCCCTCTGTCTCTACCTGAATCAGATGCCAATCAATAACATGGTTATGATCATGTACATATTTATTTTGTAAAGAGACATGAAATACATTATGCACATTAATGGAAGCAGGCAATGCAAGCATGTATGCAACTTTCCCTATTCTGTCCAATACTTCAAATGGACCACAGAATCTGGCTACCAGCTTTGTACAACTACCCAATTTCAAAGAGGTTTTCTTGGGCTTCACTTTCAAAAGTTCATGCTCCCCTACTTTAAATTCTCTAGCTGTCATGTTCTTATCTGCATAAACCTTATGTCTATCCTGAGTTGCTTTCAAGTTTTGCTTGATCTTAGCCATCTAGTCTTCCATATCCTTAAGAAAATCTAGCCCAAGTACAACTCTATCTGCTTGGTTGTCCCATCTCACTGGACTATTGTATTTCCTAACATACAAGGCTTCAAATGGGATCATTATCAATGAAGCTTGATACCCATTATTATATGCAAACTCGACCAAGTGCAAGTAATCTTCCCACTTAGATGGCTTATCCATCACATGCATTCTCAACATGTCGTCAATTATTCGATTGACCCTCTCTATTTATCCATCTGACTGTGGGTGGTATGTTGTGCTGAATTTTAGATTTGTACCAAATCCTTTAAATAATCCCCTCCATAAATTGGAGGTAAACTTTGTATCTTTGTCCGAGACAATTTTCCTAGGTATCCCATGCAACCTAGCAATCTCTCTCATGTAAATTTATGTAATATTATTCGTTGTATGTGTTGTATTTACAGGAAAAAAATGAACAACATTTTTTAATTTGTCAACCACCACCATGATTGAATCATGTTGCATTGTTGTCCTGGGTAATTTAGTTATGAGATCTATGGTTATCACCTCCCATTTCTTCTCTGGGATTGGCAATGGCTACAGCAAACCCACTGGGTGCCTATTCTCAACCTTCACCTTCTGAAAATACATACATCGAGTGATGTAATCAAAAACATCTTTTTTCATTCATGGCCAAAAGAATTGGATTCTTACTATTGTAATTGTTTTCTAGTAACTCAGATGTCCAACATAAGGAACATCATGCATTTCCTTCAATAGAAAATACCTTAGTTCTCCGGAACTAGGAACATAGAATCTATTCTTATGCATGAGTAATCCATATTCCTTTATCTCATAATCCTTTATTTTATGTTGTACATCTCCTTGCTGTAAATTTTCCTTTACCTGTAGGTAATGTCGATCTGTAACAAGACCATCTAAAATTATTCTCTTCAAGTCTAATTGATGCATACTAACAACAGTAGCATGCATGAGATGCACTCTTCTACTAAATGCATCAAAAACTTTATTCTCTTTTCCCTTGATATTATTGATATCGAGGTCATATTTGTTAGCACATCATCTTGTTAGAGCCTTAGGGGCTTCTGATTTCTACCTTGGTCTATTTTTTTACTTGTTTGTCTTCCTTTTGCATACCCGGTCGTAAGGTTTCCTCTCGGCTTGTAGTTTTCTGCTATTTCTCTTCACCTGCTTGATAGAACTATTTTTCCTTAGCAGCTTGCCTAAGAAATATCACCCCTAAGCATTTTTTTTTTCCCTAAAGTCGAGGACTCCTCTCTTTACCTCTGTCACTAACCCTTTTTCTTTTTTGAGACTTTAGCCAGTCATCCAAGTAGTTGTTTGCAGGCTGCAGTCATAAACACCAAACACCACACTTAGAGTGGTCAAATATGGATTCAAATCAAGCGAGCGAACAAGATCAATTTTTAACGACGAAGATCCATCGTATATATCAGATCGACGACCATCGGGTGATCAAAGCCATACAATTGAGAAAAGAATGGCGTTAGGTAGAGTTGTGGAATCATGATGCCATCCTAGTCATTGGTATTGGGAAGGACGCGTGGCACAAGATCAACATTTTTTTGGCTCGCGAGATCGAGCAGTCAAAAGGTCAAGTTGTGAAGACTCGTGAAACGCGAAGTCAAAAAATAATCGGGTTGTTCATTCTAGAGGGGCACGTGGCATAGAATTTGAATCATGGAGAAAGTCTTTCGGGAAAGTTGGGGTCAGAATTGTCGATGGACGAAAGTCCAGAAACGTTGATACAATATGGGCCATCCAATGCAAAGAGACGTGTTTCACCTAACCTGAGAGATTGTGATTTCGCGACTCAGAGGTTTGATCATAGAGTGCAACATGAGTTCGCGAAACGTGAAATTGTGACACACCTGGGAATTAGGCTCACGGTCACTACCCAAGGTCATATGGAGGCAAGGCTAAATAAATGATAGGTTCCCAATCGAGAAATGGGTGGCTGAGGTTGTTTAGGGAGATGATCATGGCCATCAGATTCAAGTAAAATCTGATCGTTGATCCAAGTGGGCCATTTCACGGGAGCAAGCATCGAGATATTTGAAATCAAGAGTAGTGAAAACTCCCAAAATAGGAAATCCTGAAGTTTTCAGAGGGATAAGCATGAGGTCAAGGCCTACGGTCATGTGTGACAAAGGAATTGTGAGTTCATATGGAACATTCATGGTTTTCAAGATTCATCCTGATCCCAATGAAAGTAGTTAATGAAAATGGGTAGGGTAGTTGAAGCCTCGTTTCATCACATAACTAGAAAGTATGGAAAATATGACCAAGGAGGGAAGATTGTCAGCTGAAAGTTCCCTTGTCATGAATTTTCCTGTGAATCCCATACCGATCTGATCTTGCGTTTGATAGAAGATCACAAGTGCAACCTGACAGAAGAAGATGCAGACACCAAGCCTTGAATGCATGACCAGAGTATCTTTCTATAGGGATCAAGTTGCTTTGAGTATATATACTTAGTTTTTATATTTTGTAATGTTCTAAGGTAGAGCTAGGCTGCCTTATTTTAAAGTTTTAGCAAAGCCTTTGGTTTGTGGTTATGTATCTGTATTTGGGACTTCTTGTTTAATCCAAGTAAGCTTTTCTTACTCCATCTTATTATGCATCTGATACTGAATGTTCATGATTGAAGGATTAACATGGATTATTGTGACCATGTATTACACATTATTTTGGTCACACTGATGATGACTCTGCAAGCATGTGTTTAGGCTCTCAAATAAATTGTTTACATGAGGAAAATGACTGAGTTATTCCTCTACAAAGAATATTTTTAGAATGACGTCGCAGGCTGACAGTAGTACACAATGAAAAAATCCTTGATTTTCGCAAGCTGCTCTATGCCTAGCTCGCGAGGTTTTCATAGGATGCTATATAGGCAGGATGCGATGACATTTGAAGCTAAGAAAAGGAAGAATTTTCACGAAGTTTCTAGAAGGAGAATATTCTAGAATGTGAGGTGGTGTCCATATAGCTGTGATCCTATTGGATTCTCTAATTTGGTGGGATCATCCTCATCCTTGTAACCATTTCATCTTCTCCTATATAATGATGGGTTTCTCATGGAAAAGGTTAAGCAAGATTGAGAAAAGAATTGTTGAAAGAATAGGTTGAAGAATGTGTGAAGGCTCCTGTTACAACTGATGCTTGTGGCTTCTATTTGTCCATCAAAATTTTGTTGACTATCTTCATACAAATTTGGAGCAAGTGTATGTGTGTGTTGGAACAAAGGACCACCGAAAGGGAACTTGCGACATCAAGGCAATTTGGTTGTATATTCCACTTTTATGTAATATGATACAGTGACATGTCTATTTCCCATAAAATCATTAGTGTTTTATTACATGACTCCTTGATCACATGTTTAGGTTTCCATTGAATCTACAATTGTTTCTTTCACTTTGGTTGGTTTGTGTCATTGTAGATATGATCTCACAAGAGCACCGGAGCGAAGCAGGGACAACAGAGATATAAGGAAGCAATATCTAAAGTTACGTCATCCATTCCTTTTTTGGTAGTAAATTCAATGTAGCAACTTAGTGAAAGAGTCATGTCCCATCTTGTTTTTTTCTAGATCTAGGTGGATATAGGGAGATTAGTTTATGTTTTCATTCACCGATTTATCCAATAACAAAATTGGTGAATCCACTGGGGAGACAACTTGATTGTGGTTTTTTGTTGGCCATTTTATTTTAACCTATTCTTTTTACTTGAAATTAGTCTCTAAGTCTGTGGGAGATCCATTCAGACTCTCTGGATTTGAAAGTTCACTTAGATCCTTTACCCTCTTCTCAAAATTTCTTGATTTACATACACTTTCACACTGTACCCTATACATAGCCTGCAGAAACCTTCAATTTCCGCACCCTGGATGTTTGCTTCAGTTCGAAATTTCCACAGCCTATTTGTTTTCTGGCCTATGGAATCTCTTGATTTCCACACTGTGATATGCTATTAGATTGCGGTGGGGCCTATGAAATTTTTTGAGTTGGGACTTGACCCCTGTTGATGCCTAGTTTTTCTTTAATTAGATGGGAAGGAATTTTACTGCAAGTCCTTGACCTTTTTCTGACTGTTTAACATGTTGTTGATTGGTTTCAGAGATCAAACACCTCTCTTTTAATTTGTTTCCATATTTTTGTTTTTTATTTTTATCGACAAGGGTAAAATCTCTGAGCTTGTATCTGAGTGCTTGTTCAATTAAAACTCTTTGATTGGATTTGAATTTTTGGATTGATTACATGTTTTGGATTGCTTGATGATTGGGAGGTCATTTTTTCATTTGCATTTGAAGAAGCACCTTCTTGTCATTTTTTACTTTTATCTTCATTGAAAGTTTGATTTGGGTGCTTGTTGAGTGTATAATTTTTCTTGGATTACTTGTCCTTTCTTTGTCATACCCCTGATATGGTTTTAGAAAGGAAGAATTTAAAGTCACATATTCTTTTAAGTAATCATATATAAGGAAATTTTATTTCATCCAAAAGAAGAGAACATTGGAAAACTGCATTATTTATGGTTTTTTTTATTTGTGTCCATTTAAGAAAAAGAAAGTATATTTCGTAGCTCCCATCATTCCAGAAATACCTTCTCCCTTTTGTAGATAGAGTTCATTAAACAAAATTTTTGCATCATTCATTTCTATTTGCATATTATTGGGTCAAGGTCTTACACAACATTGGTTTCATTCTTGTCTCCTTCTTGAGTAACAATAGCCTTTATAAAACATTGTGAAATATAAAACTCAATTAGTAACTTTTATTTTCTAGGGATATTCTACACCAACATTAGCTAGGCTAGAGATTTGGAATAGGTTGTGAGGCACACTCTCCAAAGAACAAAACACACAATAGCATCTTCTGATAGGGAGTGTTTAATTCCATTTGCAACATTTTGTCCTGGGAAGCCCTTCTCACACAAGGGTCAAAACTGAGGTCGCATTGAGATTGGCAGAGTTACTCACTCTGCTTTGTTGATCTCAGTGTAGAGATTGCATGTATTATGGGGGTCACTTGAAGGTATACCCAAAATGATGAGTGGAAGCCTCTCAAGTTGATTTCGGGCTAGATTCCCTGCCTTTGTGTGTGGATTAGACTGTTGACTGTTTCCCCAGACATCACTGTTGTTCTTGGTAGCCTTAGTTTCCTATCTTCTTAGGGTCTTACAAAATGTGACTGTGGAGAGGCAATTCTTCATGGTACCTGGAATTGACATTGGCTAGACTCAGTCATGATCCTTGGAGGGTATACCCACGATTATGTGTGGGAGCATGCACCAAGGTGTAAGTCCATTAAGCAGGTTTTCAACGTAACTTTTACACCCACTTTTTCCTAGCCCCTTCTTTTTTTGACTTCGCGACATTGGATTTCATCACCAACTAGTGAATTCGAAATAAGAAGGTTTTTTTTGCTTGGTCTAATTCCTAGATTTTATTAGTGGGTGTTGTTTGTTTTCATAGTTGGCCATAGATTTTTTCCATAAAAATTTTGGTTCAGCCAATCATTCATGTAGGATGCAAGGACTACCTTTGGAAGATCTGTAAGTTTTTGAACCCTTGCTTCCTAACCCACCAGAGGGATCTCCTCAACAGAGTGAGGTCCAGGACAACATACCATCTCAAGCAGAAAGAACTGACTCTCTAGACAATTTTCGAATTGTTTTCGATTCTCTAGATGCTTTCTGAATACCTCCTAGATACGAGACACATTCTTTAACTGAATTCCTCTGGAGAATTTTTTTTTGACATTTATGTAATACCAAATGGACCTCTTACTGGCCTAGAAAGTGAGGATCCTTTTTGGACCACTGACATATTTCGAACCCCAACTACAGTGCGAGACCTTTACGGCTTGGGTGCAGGTGTTGATATACCTGTCATCTCTGAAATACCCGAGACGTATGCTACCTATACGATACCTATAGATCACTTTAATAGAATGACTTGTTATCTTTTCATGGGTTTAGCTACACAGTCTGTTGGTCCTAGCTCGACCATTCCTCCTTAGATGGCCCATTCCACAATGGTCCCACACGCTATGACTATTCCCTTTGGGAATATGGTGGTTACCCATGCTCCCATAGGTACACCACTTTTTTCTATACCCGTCCCATTTCTTCCTCATGGGTACCATGCTTTAAATACTTATATCCCCATTCCTACCCAATTTCCATTCAGAGCTTCTGGAATTTTTACTCCTCCTGGATACAATGTTGCTGCCGGTTTCATTCCGACACTTTCCCAGGTCCCCTTCAGAGGGTCTTATCTGCCTTTTATGGAAGGATTTGGCCCAAGTGGCTTCAATCCAATCGGAGGATCTACTCCATCATTCACTTCTAGTTTCTAGATACCTATTGGAGAACAATATAACACTGGGGGGGAAAATCAATTTGGAGGTCACATCCAAATTGGAACACCATCCCCGCTTGGAGGACAACCCCCGCTTGGAGGTTCTACCCCACCTTATGGACATAAAATTATAGGATCATTAGCCCAGTATTGGAACCTTATCATCCATGGAAATACACAATCATCTGGAGGGAAACAACCTCAAGTTAGTTCTTTCATACGCCCTAGTTTGGGCCAGTCATATCTCGGTTCTTCCAATCCCATTTGGGGTTTGAAAGTTCAATCTAGTGTCCCTTTACAAGGGAACATCCCTAGTAAGTACAACCCTATGGGCTACATGACTCCACATTCACGTCTGAATCTGTCAGGACCTTCACCTCACATGTAGACTTCTTATGGTCCTATTGGTATACCGACGAGACTTCCTCCCAAAAGTCACCATTATCCTCATACGAATAGACAGTTATCCTTTTTAGCCACTTTGGATCTTCCTGACTTGTCTAGAATATTGAATGACCCCATCCTGTAGTCTCTCCATTGGCATGTTATACCGGCCAAGTTACCATATGACATTCCAAAATTTGATGGTAAACCGAGAGAAGATTAAAACAACCATGTCATGACTTTTCACCTTTGGTGTTTGTCCAACTCTTTGATGGACGATTCCATTTGGTTACGAATCTTCCAACAAAATCTTAGAGGTTCGACTGCAAAGTGGTATATAGAATTACCACGAGGCTTCTTCACCGAATTTAATACCCTAGCCATGGATTTCCTCACATACCACCAGTTGCCAATACGTTATGAAATGGGAACCGATATTTTGAGTTCCTTTAAGAAAAATAAGTCCACTCAAATCTTTGATCACATTCATGAGTGGAGACGAAGACAACATTTGATCAAACTCGATATTCCTGATCAGTTATTGGCAGAATGGTTCATGAAATCCTTCATGAATAAAATTTCTCATGACATTTCCATGGGTGGATTTGTCCCAGAAGAACAGGCGATTAGTCATGCTCAGTACCTCGATCTCATTTATTCACAAACGGGTACTCTTTACGATTTTCTGCCTGATGCACCTCATCCTTCTACCACCACTACCTCAACTACCCCTACTGCTTCTCATGCAACTGATGGTTTGATTGGAACTTTCCATGCTCAAACTCAATATGCACAAGCCTCTCCCACCAATCCCAATTCTATTGCTTCTAATGTTCAAAATGCTCTAACTCCTACCCCTTCCATAGGAAAAACCTTTGAGGTGAACTCTGTTAAATCTACCTCGGTCAGAAACAATAAATATAAAAAAGGGAAGGGTAAGAATAAGGAGGATAAAAATAAACCGCAATCTGAGAAATCCAAAACACGACTTGTTGATGATAAGGATAAGTGCAACCCCTAATACCCTTGCCTTATCTGTGGTGATGATCACTACACGAAATATTTTCCAAGATAGGACGGGGTTACTAGGTTCCTTCAAGGGACCGCGAAACCTCCCACACCTATCGTTTTGTCCCAACCTTTTCCTTCTCAACAGCAGGTCCAATTGGTCATTCATGACCAGCCCTCTCTCTCCACTACCTCTTATGTACTTATGTGTACTAGTGATTCCAAGAATGATGTTACACTTACCACTTGTGTCAAATATTACTCTTCCTCAAAGGAGAAAGTTGATGATATACCACCTTTGTTGGTTCAACAATATCCCTCAACTTCACCTCCCAACGGTCCTCTTCATATCAAACGATTGATTCTTGATACAGTTCTTCTCCCTCCCGGAAAGGGTATTGTTCGAAAGTCTGCCTTCAATTCTCATGCACCTGTTGCTCATAACTACAGTATTGTAGAATATCTAGCTTAAGCACCCTTTGCGATGGTGGCTCTCGAAGTCCTTCAAAGTTGTCCCTCTCAACGGAAGGCACTATTAAAGGCTATCAGTGGAATTCATCCTATGGATATTAATTTGATAATTTTTGACTTGGAACATCACATTGCAAGGCTACCCCCTCAAATTGCATTTCAGTTACAAGTTGTTGTCGCAGACAAGAACATTTGTAGAATAGTTATTGACGAGGGTGACTCGACGTGTGTAATGTTTGTTGCCTGCTGGAAAGCCATTGGCTCTCCTCCCTTAATTGAATCACACAACACTCTCAAAGCCTTCAATGGCTCTAGATTTAAACCCTACGGTGTACTCCCTTTGTTTCCTATTATGTTGGAAGGAAATCGATCAATGTTGAAGTTGAGGTATTTGATGAACCTCTTAATTACAACCTCTTACTTGGCCATGGCTGGATTGATTCCATGCATCCAGTTTTATCTACACTTTTCTATGTAGTACATTTTCCACACCAAGGAAAAGTTGTTACAATAGACCAACTGGCCTTTTTTAACTCTGATTCTCGTACTAGCAACGTACCCTTCATTTCAAAGATGCCCCCTGGGTATGAGAATGTCGGTGTGGTTCTACTAAAATATTCAACTTTGATGGGTACATTCCCAATCCCACCACCAGATATTCCACCTCCTTTGGTTGCCTTGATCAACATGATTTCCACCTCTATTCGTGAAACCCCCGTGTCTTTTGACCTATGGATAGTACCCGCACCTAGTGATTATCTTCACTATGGTGCCCAGATGCCTTTAAGTCTAGTTGAATCTGCTTATCAAGTCATTCAATCGACAAAACCTTCTACTCCCTATCTTGGTGATTCATCTCTTGATCTGTTCCACGTTATTTTTCCTATGGACATAATGATCATGTCAGTTATGTCCATGGAAGACACCCCATGGGATGATGGGCATTGTCGTTCCATCCTCTTCCTGGAGAAACACACCTTATAGAGTTACCAACGGATCTTGCCTTCGTCGACCGTTGTTGTTGTTTATTCTATTCCCAATTCCACACACAATGTGTTATATGAAGGGAACTTGAGTAACATTTCAACCACCACCCCCCTCGACATATCCATTAAACCTAGAGTTTTCGAAAATGTTCACATGAGAGCTTCATGTTCCACCGATGAGGTTTTCACATATAATTCCCTTTTTCAGGATTTTCGTGACATCTTCACATGGAGCTATGAATATTTGTCGGGTATTGACCGTGATATTGTTGTACATGACATTAATACCTACCTGGGTTCTGAACCCATCCAGCAGAGACTTCACTTGGTCCACCCTCGTAAAGCAGTTGCTATCAAGCTTGAGGTTGAAAAACTTCTTAAAGCTGGCTTTATTTATCCCATGGCTTTAACTGATTGGGTATCCAATCTAGTTTTGATTAACAAGAAACAAGGTACGATCTATGTTTGCGTTGATTATAGGTATATCAACAAAGCTTGTCCTAAGGACAACTTTCCCACCCCCTTTGTTGACCAGATCATCGACGATTGCGTCGGGAGTGAAATCTTCTCTTTGATGGATGGTTTCTCTGGATATAATCAAATCAACATATTTCCCGTGGATCAAGACAAATCTGCTTTCATTTGTCCTTGGGGCACCATTTCCTACCAGAAACTACTCTTCTGTTTAAAGAACGCCAGTGCAAATTTTCAACGTGCCATGTCTTACACTTTTCATGATATCAAGCACATTGTACAACCATATCTATATGACCTTTCGGTGCATTTCATGCATAGTAGTGACCATATGGCACACCTTCGAGCCATTTTCCTTCATTGTCGGTTTTATCGTATACGCTTAAATCCACACAAATGTGTCTTTTATGTGGAGTTTGGATGAATTCTGGGCTTTATTTTATCACAGTAGGGGATCAGGGTAAATCCTTTGAAGGTCAAGGAGATTCTCAATCTCCCCCCTCCTTCTTCCCTCCACCAGCTTCAAAGTTTGCAAGGGAAGGAAAACTTTTTACGTCGTTTAATCACAAACTACGCTGAGTTAACGCTCGAATTTACTCGACTATTGAATAAAGGTTTTGAGTTCGTATGGGATACCACTTCCAACAAATCTTTCGAAGATTTGAAACTAACTTTAACCTGTAACCCACTACTTTTCCCACCTGATTATAGTTGAGACTATTTCCTTTATCTCGTTGCTTTGCACTCTACCATTTCCATGGTTCTAGTCCAAGAAGACGATTTACACAATGAACATGTGATTTATTATTTGAGTCGGAGTCTCATGACTACCGAAGACAAATACTTACATGTTGAAAACCTAKCCTTGGTAGTTGTTCAAGTTGTCCAACGTTTCTATCGCTATATCCTATTACGCAAGACCACTGTAATTTCTGCTTGCAACCCTATGTAGCACATTCTTACATGCCAATTGCTAGGGGGAAAATACTCCAAATGGATAATGATTMGCTAGGTGTTTGACTTAGAGTTCGAATGCTCTAAGTCTAAGAAATCATTGGTGTTTGTCAAACTRATATGTGACCTTCCCTGCACTAAGACGGAAAATGTAGCAGAGGATTCTTTACTTGATGAATCCCTTTTTCTGATCAGTTCCAATGACCTTTGGTATGGAGATATCATTATTTATCTCCAGACTCAGAATTTTTGGCCCGATCTGTCTAGTAATGACTGTCGTCGTATACGTTACCAGGCCCATTAATATATTATCCTCGGTGACACTCTTTATCATCATGGGGTTGATTTTTTTTTTCGATGATGTCTCACCTATGATGAGGCTGAGAAAGCATTGAATGAATTCCATTATGGAGCATGTGGTGGTCACATGTTTGGATATTCTACTACCCAAAAGATCTTACGAGAAGGGTATTTTTGGCCTTCTTTATTCAAAGACTATATTATTTCCATCCAAAAATGTCATGCTCTCCAAACATACAACAACAAAATAAGATCACATCCTTCTCCTTTACACCTTGTAGTTTCCGTTGGACCTTTTGCAAAATGGGGCATTGATTTCATGACATGTAACCCTCACTCAGTCGGGGGGCATGGATACATCATCGTAGCCATGGATTATTTCATGAAATGGGCCAAGGCGATTCCTACATTCGATAATACAGGAAAACCTCCAGCCCTATTAATATTCAATCATATCATCACACGATTCAGAATCGCACAAGCTATCGTCACCCATCAGGGTAGCCATTTTCGAAATTTCATGATGTTCGATATTTCTGAAAAGTTGGGTCCTCGACATGAAAACTCAACCCCCTAATATCCATAGGCCAATAGCTAAGTTGAAGTGATAAACAAGGTTCTCATCACTATGCTCCAATGGATAATAGGAATTCACAAGACAAATTGGCACATGATGTTGTTTTCAACTCTGCGGGTGTATCGGACATCTGTAAAGTCTGCCACAGGATTTGCGCCTTTTCAATTGGTGTATGGTATCGAAGATATTTTGTCGATTGAATGTGAGATATCTTCATTGAAACTAGTCATTGAACTTATTCCCAACACCTCTACCGAAGAATAATGTCTATTGTATCTAATGTGATTAGACGAAACCCATTGTGATGCCACCCTGGTTATCGAAACCCAGAAGAAACGCATAATAGCCCAATACGACAAGCATGTTAAGCCGTTTGTTTTCTCCAAAGGTGATCTAGTTATCCTTTATGAATAGGATAGTGATTTACTAGGGGCTGAAAAATTTGAGGCTATGTGGCATGGCCCTTATATTTTCAAACAAGTGTTGAAGAAGGGAGCTTACACGTTAGTGGATTATGATGACATTCCTTTGAGTGAACCCAGAAATGGGATTTACTTGAAGAAGTACTATGCTTAGACCATGTTTTCATGAGTGCTTGTATTTTTATTTTATCATACTCTTGTGTGCTACTTTTGTTTGTTTCTTGTTATTTTGTTTCGACCCCCAACTACTTACCTTGCTTTGTGCTTGGTTTCTAGACGTCGACATCTTCACTACCCTATATTGGATTCGCCGATGGTGCTAGTCATAGTACTCAGAACCTAGCTTCTGCTTCTTGAGATATCTACGCACCCACGAACGAACTTATCAATCTGCAAGGTGTTTGCCTCGGTCGTGCAACCAATAATATCGCATAATATAGCACAATCATCGAATTGTTGATCATGTTGAGAAATACTGAGAGGGGGGGTGAATCAGTATTTCAAGCAATCAATTTATTTTCTCTTTTCTTTCACTGAAAAACCTTAGGCTACTTTGTAGAGACTAGCTATTGTATAGTCTTAAGAAAACAAGAGTGCATTCAGAGATCTTATTATGAATTTCTACATTCACTAGATGTCTATTAAGCAGTAATTTAGTGCAGTAAATAACAAATAAACAAACGCACATGAGTAAATCACATGAACACTAGGATTTAAGGTGGAAACCCAAATCGGGAGAAAACCACCGTTGTTGTTGTCTCTGTCTTCAATGATTATTATTAAGAAAACATTTTACAACATTGTACTAGTGCAAACTCATACTAGTACGCAGGCTTCTACCTGCAGAAGGCTGCAACCTTCTCTCGTTTACCAGCCTTTCCTGGAAGGGAGCTTCAACCCCCTGAAGATAGCACCAGTTTCTACTGGTAGGATGCTTCTACTGAAGGCTTTAACCCTCAGACTCACTGCTGACCTTGTTTCATCTATTTTCCCACTGGATCAGGCAGTTTCAACCCTAGATTCACATGTGTTATATGCGCTGACCATCATCTTCTTTTAGAAGAGACAGTTCTGGCATCTTATTAAGACTTGTATCCAAAAATCACATCATTACACAATTTTCTAGTGGCTATGAAAACAACTGCAATTATCTCTAAAGGAAACACAGATCTATTGACTGCAAGGCAGCTACAAAAGTCTCCTAAACACTTATTAAACAAGACAATAAAATTGGAGATGATGCCTCTACTCTTCTAGTTTCTAAACCCACTGCAGAGAACTTTCTGTCAATGTAGATCTGCCACACAACTGCCGCAATGAGGTTCCTCCCTCCTCAAACATTCCCTGCAGCCTGCACAAATGACTACAGCAACCGCTCTACTTTTCCCTGTCGATCCACCATTAGAAAACAGGGATTGACCCCTTCTTAAAACCATGGGTGAAAAATGTTCACCGCTGCTTCGATCCCTATTTCCTTGGGTCCATATTCATTGCTATGGGGAAATCGGGTCCCACATCAAAATTTGAATTAAACCTACGTGCCCAATTTAAATTGGGTTTTGGCATATATTATGATGCTGAGTCAAAGTGGCTCTTTATATTCCTCCAATGAAATCCCTCTACAAATGCCCGATCCACAAGTCTTGTTAACCTTCACAGCGTTCTACACTTAATCGTGGTTTTCCCGACTTGATATCGGGGTTCCGGATTTCGGACTTTACGCTGTCGAGAGTCATTGTTCACTCGAATCCCCAATTTCCGATGAGCTCCTTTTCTCCATGCGTTGGCCCTCCTGGCTCAGCTCCGAGTCCACATGACCATTACCCCATGACCGTGGCCTTACCTCTTGTCGCAGCTCCTCCTATCGAAATTTCGGCACTTGCGATGTCAAAGTTTACAAGTCCTCCGGACTCGCGATTCTCTGATCCCTGATGGATCCTTTCATACGCTATCCCTCCTGAGCTTAGCTCCCAGTCAATGTGACCGTCACTCCGTGACCATAACCTTACCCCGTCAGGGCTAAGGGGTTTGTGATGCCTCAATGCATACACCCACGAAATTCCCGATCGTCCAAATCCTGACGCTCCGTTATGATGACAGTTGTTCTCCACTATGTTGTTTTCCTCCTTCTCTGTTGTGCTGACAGTTGTTCCCCACTGATCGGGGTTTCATTGATCGCGATTTCACAATGCACAAATCCCTTTTCACCGGGATCTCCGATTTCCTGATGGACAAAGTGTCGACGACGCCCGATCCTTTGCCACGCGTCCTTCCATATGAATGGCTCTTGATCTTTCTGGGGTTTCAAGACCTGCAAGTCCCGATGCCTGGTGTCTCGGATCTCCGATACGCACGATCGCGTGACACGTGTCCTTCTTCAGATGGATGGCTCAGATTAACTCTCAGGATTTCGAGACTTTCTATGTCTCAACTTCCTTGTCCTCAGGAACTCCTATACGCTGCTCCTTTGACGGGCCTTTGACCTGCCACCTGTCCTCCAGGGTGGCCCACATGCTATCGGGAAATCGCATATTGTGATTTCGCGATGTCTGATGCACTTGTTCACGGGACTCGTGAAACTCTGATTCCCAATTCTCCGATGAAGCACCTACTACCTGGACCACACGCTATCTGCCTTATCTTCCTCGCAGCTTCTGCAGATCTAACGGTTGTCAGCGACCTTCTTCAGCGATCATATGCGCCCATCCAAAACTCAACCATACACAGATTTTCTTATAGAGAACTCTACATGAAAACTCTTTTGCCTTAGCCTTTTCCATCAATGACAATATTTCCAACAATCTCCCCCTTTGTCATTGATGGAAATACTCTACCTCTGTCTTTTTCCTCCCCCTTTGACATCAATGGAAATGAGTGGACAAGACCATGCTCCCCCTGAGATCGTGTTGCACCATCATAATGATCCTTTTAATATGACCAAGGCACCCCCATAGTTAAAACATTTAGAGATTCTTATCAGCACTATACAACCAATTGAGACTTATGTACTTAGGTAGACCTGATCCTCTGCATGGCAGAGACTACTCGCAGTTTTTGGCGGAGATATTCGAATGCTTCCTTGGGTAGAGGTTTGGTAAATATATCAAAAACTTGTTCATTGGAGGGAACATAATCCAATTTCACCTTTTGCTCAAGCACCTGTCCTCGTAAGAAGTGATATTTGATGGGAATGTGCTTGGTCTTGGAATGCATAACATGATTCTTTGAGATACTGATGGCACTTGTATCCAAAATCAACACTAGTAAGATCA